>APFE030591605.1:75657-130274 GCA_000404065.3 Pinus taeda | reverse complement strand
CATATACATATAAATATACATATACATAGACCAAAAACTCATTTGCTTGAACCAGTAAATAATGAAGGATAAAAAGCCCACATCTAATAAACCATCTCTAATGTAGGTTCATCGGGCCCAAAGTGCCTCCAGTGCACTTTAACTTTCTATATTGCTTGGTACTGGAGCATGAGCTATTTTTGTTGCAATATGAATTGAGGCTCTGGTTGGAACTCTCCCTCTGGTTCCACCTGCAGTACAGACCAATCAATCACATGATCAATGTCCTCCACACATCTCTTAAGTAATGAAACATTGGAAACCTTATGGAATTTCATTGTTGGTGGCAATGCAAGTATGTAGGCCAGTAGTCCAATCCTTTCAAGGATCTTAGAAGGCAGACAATACCAAGGTGCCAACTTCACACATGATCCAATCCTCAAGGAACTCTACTTGGGCTTGATGCACACACAACAGCTCTCCAACCTGAAAATATTTGAATGCTTTGTGTTGATCTGCATAACCCTTATGCATGCCTTGTTCTTCCTTTATGTTCCTCTTAATAACCTACATTTCATGTCCATATCTACAAACCTATTTGGTCCAATCAACACCCTATTCGATGGATCACTCTAGCTGATAGGAGTATTACAACTCCACCAGTAAAGAGCCTCAAATGGACTCATCCTCAAGTATTATTGATACCCATTATTATATGAAAACTCTACCGGTTGAAGATACTGCTCCCACTTCATTTGTTGATGCATAACATACATCCTCAACATGTCCTCAAGAATCTTATTGACCCTTTCTATCTAGCCCATCTTTCTATGCATGATAAGTCATATTGAACACCAACTCCATCCCCTAACCTAGAAACAACTTCTTCCAAAACTTGGAAGTGAACTTGGAATCTCTATCTGAAATGATGTTCTTGGGAACACCATGTAACCTCACTATCTCTTTGATGAAGATCTGAGCTACAACAGTAGCTAACTTAGTAGACTTCACTACAATGAAGTGAGCTACCTTACACAACCTATCAACCACAACCATTATGGAATCATGTTTCTTCAATGTCCTCAGCAAACCTATAATGAATTCCATGTAAATGACCTCCCATTTCCATTCCATAATCAAATGGGTTGTAACGGACCTATTGGGTGCTTACACTCTACTTTCACCTACTGAAATTCCAAGCACATAGCAATAAACTCAACCACTTCTTTCTTCAAATTCATCCAATGATATAAATTATTAACAACAGTCAAAGTCTTTTGATATCCTCAGTGACCTAAATATGGATTGACATGAAACTCCCTCAAGATAAGCTTCTCGAGATCACTGCTATCTACCACATAAATTTTGTTCATGAATCTAACCAATCCATCTGTCATGAGGGGATCATCCTCATCCCTATCACCTTCACCCTGCTGCTACAGCCTATGCTTCAACTACTAGTACCTGTCATCATGCTGCCCTTCCTGTAAGATCTGCTCTTACAAATCTGTCTCATAACAACTCACAACTAAAATATGATTCACTTACACTCTCCTATTGACAACATCTGCAACCCTTTTCTCCTTTCCCTTCTGTACCTGATCTCAAAATCAAACTCACTAAGGGTATCCAACCATCTAGATTTCTTGGAATTCAGATTGGGTTGGTCAAACAAGTACCTTAATCTAGTATGATAATTCATCAAGACAAACCTCTTACCAAGAATATAATTTCTCCACATCTTCAATGCATGAATGATAACTTCCAACTCAAGATCATGAGTCACATAGTTCTTCTCATGCACATTCAACTTCCTTGAATCATATGATACCACTTCTCCTTTCTGCATTAGGACTCCACCAAGTCCTTCCTTACAAAAATCTGTACAAACAACAAACTCCTTATGAGGATCTTCAATCTTCAATATTGGAGCACTTGTAAGAAAATGATTCAACTAATCAAATATATCTACACACTCCTCAATCCATCCAAACTTCTTCCCTTTCCTTCGTAAGGATGTAATAGGATACCTATTCTATGAGAAATTCCTGATGAACTGCCTGTAATAACCTGCTAGTCCCATGAATGATCTAATGTCATTGGCATTCCTATGAACTAGCCACTCCATGATAGCTTTAATATTTTCTAGTTCCATTGTTATACCTTCCTTGGAAACGACATGCACCAAGTATTTAACCTAAGAATGAAAGAAACTAGACTTGCTAAGCTTGGCATACAACTAATGTTCTCTCAACAATATCAACACTGCTTCTAGGTGCTCTGCATGCTCTTCCTAATTCTTAGAATATATAAATAGATCATCAATGAATGCTATCAAAAACCTTTCCAGATAAGGACACAACACACTATTCATCAAACAAATGAAAATGGCCAAAGCATTAGTAATACCAAATGGAACTGCCACAAACTCGTAATACCCATACCTACTATGGAATGTAGTCTTATAGATGTCTTATTTGATATGCACTTGATGATATCCTGATACAAATCAATTATTGAAAACACTACTGCTTCCTTCATCTGATCAAATCGGCCATTAATATGTGGCAATTGATACATGTCCTTGATAGTCACCTTGTTTAGTTGACTATAATCAATGCATAATATGAGAGTAACATCCTTCTTCATTAAAATGAACATTGGTGCACCCCAAGGTGACAAAATTGGCCTTATGTATCCTTTATCAAGCATTTCCTTAAGCTACAACTTCAATTCCACCAACTCTAGAGTGCTCATCTTGTAAGGTTCCCTTGATGTTAGTGTTGCTCCTGGTACCAACTCAATAGAGAAATCCACTTCCCTATGAGGCGCTAGCTCTAAAATATCTGCAGGAAACACATCCTAAAACTTTTGAAAAATAAGATACCTCTTCAAAACTTCATCATCCTCAACATCTTTCCCTTTTTCACTGAAAACATGTACTACAAAAAATGTACACCCTTTCCTACAACTATGCTTAGCTCACATGGTTGTAACCATTCTTACTGATGTAGGATTCCTCTTTCCCTACAAGATTCTCTTTTCCATCATCATCGAAGCACTCAATAACCTTCTCGTAACATTCTACGTTGGTCTTGTGAGTAAACAACCAATCCATGCCTAAAAGCATATTATATGATCCCAAAGGAAGCATATTTATATGTGCTAATGTAGTCATACCATTCAACTCGTGTACAAGTTCTCACCCAATGATGAACTCTTTTCTTGGTCTGTGTATCCAACTGTACCAACCAATACTTTGCATGCACTTATTTATTCAAGACACACTTATCCACCAAGTTAGGATTAACATAACTATAATAGATCCAGGATCAATCAAAATGGAAACAAATGGATCATAGAGCTTACCTTCCATCTCAATAATACATGATTAATGGACCATCTCCCTATTATCAAGTGTTGCATAGATCCAAGGAATTATCTAACCAACATCCCCAACTGTTTGTGCCTCCTAAGTAGTATAGATCTCTCAACTTCCACCTTGGAATAATGGACAATCCTTCTTGTGATGATCCTTGCAACAAATCCAACATAATAATAGTTCTCTTCCACTACCTTTATTTTTTTGCTCTCTAGGATGAGGTCCATTTCCTTTCTTAGCTGCATTAATATTCTTGTACAAAGCCACATTTTGTTTCTCATCTATATCCCAAGGTCTTCCCTGCTTCTGAGGGAAGCTCCCTTTAGCTTTGTCATTCCCTTTCCAATCATGCCTAGTCTTGGACTTGTGCTTCGACTGCTCATAGCAATGCTTCAATTTCTTAATGAATTCCTCCAATGTCTGAGGATCATCATACTCAATCCAATCCTTGAAGGCTAATGGCAGTCCACTAATGAATGTTTGGACCTTTATATTCTCATCCTTGAGGTAAGGCACATACCTCAACAACTCCAAAAACTTGGTTTTTTAATCTTCATATGTCATGGAACCCATTTTCAACTGATATAAATCCTTGGCCTTTCCATCATAATACCTATATGACAAGTACTTCTTCCTCAAGAGTATTTAAAACTCGCTAAAGCTCAATTATTCTACCTTGATGCTTTTGACACACTTCACATCATCCTACTAGATATCTTCTTTTCCCTTGAGACTGAAGATATCAATCTTGGATTTCATATTCTTTGAATAATCATCCAATCCAAAGAACTTCTTCATCCCAAATAGTCGTGCTTCTGCATCTTCTAATTTCTTCATCTCTCCATCAAAAGTAGGAGGCTTGAATTTCTTGAACTCCTCTCACAAGTACTGCTTCTCACTCCTATAAGAATGATGGAGCTAATGAAAATAATGTCTCCCTAAAATAGAAATGAAATAGAACCCATAATAACTACCTCTCCTATCAGGTGTATCCAACCATCTTCCACCTCTTACTATATCATCTTTGTCTAACCTGTATGTTGATCGAGACCTGCTACCATATGCCCCATTAGTCCTCTCCTCCTATCCATGACTAATACTTAGTTGTCCCTATCTTTGTAAATATGATATGCTATGAAGGATCACAACATTAACCTTATATTTATTTTCTTGACCTGTAGAAAGCCTTTCATATGTCTCAGTCAACTTGTTATTTTTTCCTTACAACTTATGATTTTTTCCTTCAAACTTCTTAATGTATCTGTTATATTAGTAGAATACTCATCTCCTCGATTCTAAACTAATTTGTAAGGAGAGTCACGTGAATTGTAATGCACCATTTTACTTGTCATCTCTTATCTTTTTCTTCCTGCAAACATTACATGTTAGACAAACCAAATAGAAAGCAGACCAACCATACCTTAATGAAGTTTAGGGGAGGCCATATTGTCTGCACAAATTAGTCCATATTTGTGTGATATATATATATATACATACATATATAACATCAACATATCAACATCATACAAGACGACATAAAGTTGTAATAATAAACATATGCATGATAACTATAACCATCCCAATGCATGCATATTAGGCACATATACAATCGGCATGCATGTATAACTATATACGTTTACCCTAAGGTACAATGTTGCAACCTTGCTCTGGTACCAATCTATAAAATCCTCCTCCCACATTTACCCATTTCTACTAGCTCACTAGGGTAAACATGAGACGAGTGTCACTTTCATATGAATCGACCTCCAAGATCTAGTTATGGAAGTGGGGCTGACACACCAAAAAATTATAGACATCCATTAGCGACTACTGACTACTCAAGAGCCTACAAACTACTCTATATGGTTAATCCCTAAGTTGGAACTCTTTTAACTAGGGAAACTCCCCAAGTGCAGACACATCACAATATTAGTGTGGTTATAAGGTCCCAATCATACGGATATGTTTTCTTCCATGCTACCATAAGTAGAGCACATCATAGAACCATGTATATAACCAACATATAACTAGAATGGAAACCATGAAAAACCAACCATAATATCACCTAATAACTAATACATGTTCTCATAATCATAATGAGAAAATGGCCTGTATTAACAAATCAAAAGAAAACTGAGTCAGGGACTTCCACATACCACCTAACCATAGATTGGACTGAACCAAATATTTATTTTAGCTAATCACCCCCATTCCATATTCCAAGCAAGAATGTGGGATCTCATGGGATAAACCAATACTAATCAAACAAGGACTCTATAGGTTAAACTGCCTCCACCTTTAAGTTATCGTGATCTCAACTAAAATAGTCTTGAAATCACAAAAACAAACGAAGATTGGATGCCGTAGAATTACTTCATCATACCTTCAGGAATTTTCCTATCTCCACCCAGCTTTCAAGGGCTTCTTAGAGAAAAACATCTCCACCAAAAACCCTTCGGATTTTCCCGAGACCACCTCAGCCAGTTCCAAAATATTTCAGCAATCTAAAGTTTAACCAACAATTAATCCCATCACACCATGGCTATCTAAGAAATGTCAAGGCAAGGCTGAAACCACTTTAAAACCAAGAAAAACCCATGCCATTGATAGAAACTGAACCAAATAAACAAATTCATGTACCATGTGTTCACATCCTAGCAAGGAAATCACACATGCAACCTATCACATGCAATATCTTCCTGTTGAAGTTGTTGATATGTCCTTTATCCATTCTTTCCGTCACTTTCCTTTTCTTGCTTACTTTCCTTTTTCCAAATCTAGTGAATGCTAAAGTGCTCCAAGAATTCTCTAAGTCTGCAAGAGTGTATGAGAGAGAGAATGAAAGGAGAGAGCCAAAACTGAACTCAAAAAATCTAAGCCAAAAGTTGTGAACTATTTATCTCATGCCTTTTTATTATTGATGTCTCATTTTTTCTTCATTTTCCTTCATTTCCATCTAATTTCCATTGAATGAAAATTTATGTCTGTTCACCTTCCTTTTCTCCTATTTTCCTTTATTTTCATAATTAAATTCCATTTATTGCATCTTTTCCTTTGCCAATGCTTTTTACAATTTTCAAAGCCATTATTAAACTACAAGTAATGCCCACTATGATGTTTACCGAACATTAAGCTTGGATTGTGTGTCCCATTAACTTGGTCTTATTATTCCTTTATTATACTTTATTACATGAAACTTTAATGTGGGGTTATTACACATCCCCTCTTTCTTCTTTCCTTTATCACCTTCCATATACCCCTTCCACCTCCTTCCTTTCTTCTTCCTTTTCCCACCATATTTTCTTTGAAAATTTTGTTATACAAATAAATGTTGAAGTTTGTAACAAAATTTTGATGAATGCCCATTTTAATCTCATAGAAAAAGGGCAAGAGGTAAAGTTCCATATTAACCAAACTAGCTCCTTGAATCTTTCTAAACTAGAAAATTCAGGCATAAAACTTAGACGTGATTTTGATTTTTGGTAGGTGCGGTTGGTATTCCTAGCTACTACAAGCCATCCCATGAAAAATGAGGGAAAGTTAAAATTAAACTTAAATTTAAATTTATCAAATTTTGCCCTTGAAAAAGGAGGGAAATTTAAAATTAAACTACAATTCAAATTGATGAAAGTCAGCCCCATTGTAAAGTTGACCTAGCTAAAGGACATACCCCTTCAACACCACAAGAACTATATAAATAGGTAAAAAAACTCCTTAACATGGAGACAATTTAGATCATCATATACTATTCTTATTATTAGACATATGAGGAAGAAAAATTCTAGGTAGAGTTTACAGGGGTCGAGGTTTTACTTATGTATTAGGAGGAGGATGAAAGGCCTCAAGTCTGCATACCTTGTTATCTGTGAAAGGATCAAAGCCCTAGAAGGACTAAAACCTTGTTTTTTTGTGGAGGGCTAAATCCCTAAAGGAGGCCAAGAGCCTCTATATTTTGAGCATATGAGGAAATAGGAATATCAAAACATGTTATGAGGCTAGGCCATAGTATTGGAGGAAGCCAAGAAGTCACAAACATGGATAATAGAAGGCTAAGTTGCCTCAAACCTATGGATAGGCCAAAATGGTAGAGGAAGAGACTACTGTCAGTAAATGAGATTTAGTGTTTGGATGGTCTAGCCCTAGGACTTTCCAAATTTTGACTTGAAAATCAGATTGAGATTTTGTTGAACTGAACATTTCTTCTTGAAAATATTGCTTGGCTTTCTCTCAAGTTTGGGTTTTCAAGGTGAAATTTTTTGTCTCTTTGTGTGATTGGTTGTCCCTTTATGCTCCTACTATCATTATTTTATTAAAGTTTATATTTTCTATGTATAATTTATTAATGATGTATGTGACATAAGTGAACTTGATTGAAGAAATGATTGGGAATAAATTATTAGTTTAGAAGATCACATTTGTTTAAAAAAATCAGCGTGGTTTCAGAGCTTAGATGAAAGAGAAACCATTAAATAGACTTGAATTAACCAAGTCCATCTTGAAAAGGCTATTCAAAAAATTGATTATTTCCCTATGGAAGACAAGGAAGGTAGAACTAGAGGGAGAGAAAGCCTTAAGTTCTTAGTTCTCAAATTAAGATTCATGATTTAAGGGGGGATGCTTACAATTGGAGAAGATCTAAGAGCTTCTAAGTTCTAGATCTAGGGTTTTATTGCATGTTTTTTAGCGCATCCTAGCATATGATAGAGAACCCAAATTTATGCCAAATAAATTCCTTTAGTTGTGGAGTGGCATAGTTGTGGTTATAATAGAAGTCTTGACAAATAATGATGAATTTATGATGTTTTCAATACTTTTGAAACAACATTTTAGGTATCACATGCTCATGCCACTTCAAGGTTGTTGTTTACACATATAGCGAGGATTAGTTTATTAAACGAGTCCTCGTGGAATATTTTATGGAGGATATTGGAATGCCATGGTCGTATTCCATCAATTATGAAGATTAACATCAAATCGTAAGAAGATCTTTTGTGCTCTTATACATGTCGAGCCCTAAAAGATATATCTGAAGAAGGCCAAGACATTTAGAGCAAGCTTGGAGTATTGTTTATCTAATATGGAAATTGTTGTCAGTGTTTTGAAGTTGATTCAAGCAGATCGAACTCTTCATTGACAATTTTGGTAGGCATATTTCTATATTTTGTTTGAAGCATTGCTGGACAAATTTCACATTGTACTTAAGGCCTCCATTTGAAGAAAATTTGTGGACTTGTTATGATGCTTTATAAAAATTTTATTGAGGTTTAAATTTAAGCTACCTAAGGCCTAATTCAACCCTATCTTAGGGAAAGTTTTTTAGGTAAATTTGGCTTGGTTAGGGTAGACCTAAAGCCACTTTTGGAGGTCATCTTGAGATCACTCTTTGGGTTGTTTCGAGCTTGTCCAAGGTAGATTGTAACCTTTTCTCAAGAACAGTTTTTGTGGAAAACCAAATAAATTCTTAGGGAAAATATGAGGTATCATTTGTATGAAATCTTGAAGTTTTTCTTGTGGACCTTGACATCATTCTTGTATAATTTTGGAACAATATATTGAAGTTATCTTTTGAAGTCACCTAAAGTAGATCAATAGTCTTTTGAGGCATAATTTCTAAGGGAGATATGAGCTTATTTCATACCACTTATTGCATGAAGAGATCCAAGAAAGAGTAGCTAATGATGACAACGAGGAAGATCATTTATAGCTTTATTAGGTTGTAGATTGATTTCAATGTATTTTGTAAGAAGGCAAGGATCAAGACAGAGTTTACGATTCCGTACAATCCTCATATCAAAATATAAGTAATTAATATATTTCATATTTGGATATTATTACTAGTCAACCTCTTTCCTTTGTATATTTTTCTTAGTTCTAATAATTTTCCTTCCATGGCCTCCTAATGAACTTTGTAGGTACATCATGAAGTATACCAAGTATTTGGCAGTAGATGGAAGCATCTATAAGTATGAAGAAAAGTTGTGACAAGAGGATTCTCCTAGGATTCGTTACAAACTTACCTAGATTGGTTTGTGTTCAAGAGGTAGAAATTGTACTCACATATAGAACCATGCCATATGACCAATAAGAGATTCTAGTCTAGAGGAAGTAGAGAAACAAGGCTGAAAGATGCCATAATCGATAAAATTGTGCTGAGACCTAAGGGAAAATTAGTGGTAAATTCCAGGTGGATCTATGAGATTCTTGGACATTGGATAAACTAGTGTTCCTTATGTGTTTTTACGACATGGACTAACCACCTCTTATGGATCCTTATCTCTCACAATGTGATCATTGACTAAGACCTATGCATTTTGGTCAAAAAGAAATTCAATCCAAACAAGTGGTATCAAAGCATAGGTCACAAGTTTAATACACACTCAGCTCGCACTGAGGGGAAGACTATTGGACATTGGATAAACCAACACTCCCCATGTGTTTCATGACATGGACTAACTACCTCTCGTGGATCCTTACTTCTAGCGATATGATCATTGGCTAACACCAATGGGTTTTTGTCTAACAATAATAATGAATCCAAATAAAGATCATGAATACAATATAGAGAAGTACAAAGCAAGATTTTTTAGGGTTCTCTAAGAAATATGGGGAGGACTATGAGGATAAATTTGCTCCACTTCCTAGGTACACTTCTATGAGAATTATTATTTTTATTTCTTCTATTATGGATTAGAGGTTACATCAGATGGATTTAGAGATTGTTTACATTAATGGAGTAATTAAGGAAGAAGAGGTGTGCACTGAGGGCTACCTCTAGGCTTTGAGGTATGTGAGAGGGAATCTCATGTTTACAGATTGACGAAAGCTTTGTATAGACCTTGGGCATGGTATTATTGTATTGATGGAAATTTGATGTGTCTTTTTTTCTATAAAGTGTAATGTCAATCCCAATCTTTACTACAAGATTGATCCTATCATTATATGAATTTTTTCTTATGAGAGAAGACAGATTCATGTGACTAAGGGAGTAGCAGTGGCAAGAGGATTTTCTTCCATGATAGAGGGAGTTGTCAACTTATTGTAGTGGCTACAACCACCCTCTAAAATTTTTCCTTAGCCTGTTTTGGCACCTCCCTACCAACCTTACACAACACTTTGTCTTGCTTCGTCAAGTACTCAAGCTTTAGTGTTTTCCTCGCACAAAGGCAACTTATCGACCAAAGTTGATCCATTCCCCTCATAGGCTACTCACTTGGACTTGGTCCAAATGCAGGCTGAGTAGATTCCCCTTGAAAATTGGGCATTTCTAGAGGGTAACCAATCTTCCCTCTGGAATTGCGTAATCTTCTCTGACAGCCTGCTGGGCTCTAGGATTGTGCAATCCTGCCAACCAACCCTCCTAATAGGATTTCCACAAATTTTCTTAGCAGCAGGCTGTTTAGCCCATGATTTGTGAAAATATAGGAAGTAGTCAGCTACTTTGCCCAGAAATTGCACAAATCTCCTGGGTAGTCAACCCAGCTTCCAGCCAGAAATGTGCATTTTTTCTCCAGTAGTCGAGCAGTCTCTTGCATGTGCAGCTGAGTTGACCAGTTCCCTTCGAGACTGAGAAAAATAGAACTGCATGCATGGGATGCTTCTCCCAAGGCAGCATGCAAAGGCATCCCTTGTTTCATGGATCTATGTTTAGCAATTCGAGGTTACATGCAAGGAGAAATTCTAAAACCTCCCACCAAGTGTCGCTTCCCCTAGATTTCTGGCATGCACATAAAAACCTCGATGTTATCAAAACTCATCAATCATACATTGTAGTGATCAGTCCTCACATCAACCTTACAACTCTAATAACCCATATCACATCTAGGAGCAGTCGGCACATTCAGCTCAACTGTTTTGGGGTAAGCCCACTTCCCATGCCTTGTGCTGCATTTTTGTCACTTTTTGTGTTTTCGCTTGTGGGAATATTGTTTGCTTGATTTCTTTGAATGCTTGCTATCATTTACATATATACTAGCTTGTCCTAGATTTGTTTTGGTTTTTGTTGCTATCTCACTACTGTCACATGCATGAAATTATTTTGCACGGATGTTCACCCAACCAACAAACTGCCTCACCCACATGCATGTTGATCTATTTGTGAGTATTTCATTCATGTTTTGCATGCACTATTAATCACTTCTACTATCACTTAGTGTTGCCATGCATTTACTGACTTACCTGCTTTCAACTTCCCATCGGCAAGCTGGGCCAACCTTGGCCCGAGCTCTGCCTTCACCAAGGCTGCATTGTGCAATCTGGGAAAGGAAGGCTCACCTTCCTCTCTAGATTTACACATTCCTACCCAGCACTAGCCTCCAAGACTATTTTACGCATTTCTGGAGGAAAGTGGCTGCTTGGCCCAAGAAATTGTGCAAATTTGTCTCTGGGCTAGCAGTCCTTCCCAACTGGAATTGCACATTGCGCAATCTCATCAGTTAATAGCTGGAATGGATTGTGCATTGCATTGTTCCAGCAGCTAGTTAGTCTCCCAGTAGCCCAAACGGTGCCTTGTGCAGTCTTGGTAGTCGGTCCCTTGACCACCTGGCCGAAATTATGCAACCTTCATGATCATTCACCCAGGTATGTTGCAAGTTAGTTCTCATGTTCATTTTGGTTTTCGACTAATAGATTGCTTGCCATGAGTGTTGCCATGTCACCAGGTATCGCAGGTATTCATCTACCTCTTAGCAGTACAGGCACAATGGTTTCCAAGAGAGCAGAGACAAAGACATTGTTTAGAGCACACTTGGGGATGAGGTCGATCAAGTGTCTATGGACTTTCCTACCCACGAAGACATCAATTTGTTTGTAGACAAGGACATCAAGATGTGAAACAAGAAACATCACAACGAGCAGTATCATCAACAGAAGCTAAAGAATATCAGCATGCACACTATCCGTCAGCGTGTTGTCAGTTCAGCCACACCCAAGAAGATCGTGTGCATGTTAGCAGATGAGTTGGATGAAGGAGCCGAACCAATGCATCGGTTGCAACAGAGGCAAGAGTTCGCTTCAGCAAGATGTCACCATGATGTGCATGCAGACCATCACGAACGAACAAGCTTAGCATCAACTCACCACTCTCACCATCACAACCGTGTCAAAGAGTTCATCTCATCACTGCGGGCCAAGTGTCAGTGATGTCTTGCAAGGCTTGATCAAGCCATGTTGTCTCACATGAGTACATGTGCATTGTAATGTTGAGTCGTGTCAAGTGTAAGTCAAGTGTTAATAGTTGGATGTAACAGTCATAGAGTAGGCGAAGTGTCATGAGGGTAGTTGAACTGTCAGGTAATGTCAAGGGTCACCCCACCCTTTTCTATAAATATTCCCTCATAACTCATTGTATAAGATTTTGGTCAGCAAGGCTTCTACTAAGACTATGTTGAAGAAGGCTTGGACAATATTGTAACACACCTTGGCTTCTCCATTGCATGGAGCTAATACATCTCTTTCGGAGGAGCAGCTGGATGTGGCTATAACGTTCCATTGTTGGGGCTAGCAAGTTTACATGGATGTATTGTATGATTGTGACTTACAATTCTTTATATAATAAGAGCTAGCACATTTTCATGCATATGTTGTTATTGTTGTTGGACTGCTTCGGTTGTCCTAATGATATATGTTGTTTAACTTACGTACTTGTGTATGAACTAATTTGTATGAAATTATATGAATATTTTTGTTAATGTGTTTTGTATGTTGTTAACGTTGTCACCATATGTGTGGACTGTTCTACCAAACATCAGACATACCTTTCATTTGAACCTTGCTAGAACAATTGTCGCACTCATCTCGGACTGATCCATGAGTGTTGTACATGTTATATTACCTTGTATAATGTGACTGCCGCATCTGAGTGGGTTCCTCTATTGGGAGCTGTGCATGTCCTTTGTGTTGTGTGTTCCTAGCTGAGTTGGGACTGATCCCTTTCAACCTGGAACTCACATTCAACTCCTCCCCCCTTTGAAGTGTTGGAACCTCTCATACACCTTCCTTGACTCACTACATTAGTAAAACCCTTGCTACTGACAGAGTTATCCTACTTGCCTCTATGTGACATCATGGTCAAGTCATTACCTTACGACCCACTGTTGGGACTCCTACACCAAACGGGCTGAGGTCTAATTGGGACTTATTATCGGGGAGATCCCCTCGACATGTTGGTGGTCCCATCACCATCAACATTTCTGGTGCTAGAAGGAGGGCCTAATGACAAGCTGTGCCCTCTCATCCAGTTTTGAACCTTTACATATATTTCATGGAGTCTTGCACTCTTCTTCCCACAAGGTGTTTTTTGAATCATGAAGTTATCTCCATCTCGGGGAAGCTTTTCGATCTCTTTTTCACTCACACGTATGATGGTGAAGGCAAATTGGCCTGGCCTAAGCATTTACATAACTTTCTTTCCATGATTTATGAGGAAGATGAGTTTTCTAATGAACATGATGATTTGCTGCTTGCATTAACACTTTGGGAATCTCCATTTTGTTTGGTGCTTGGCCTACCGACTGACACCGTGCACTCATTTGAGAACTTATATGATCTTATTGAAGACATTTTATACCATTTTGATCCAGACCATCTTGACCAGAAACTGCTGAAGCAAAGGAGGGCTCCGCATGAATCCGTTATTGATTTTTGGTAGTGTCTCCGTGAATTGCAATTTCAAGCTCTGAGGAGTGAGAGGAAATTTGCTTATATTTGGGACTGGTTCAAGTATTGCCTTAAGAAATCTACCTGTCCCAATAGGAAGCTTGATATCAAGCCTCTCTCAACATTCTTCACTGATGGTGTTAGTCCTTACAATCTCCTAGGCTAAAAAGGAAATCGAGAAGGGTAACCTCAAACCACTTCAACTCAGTAGTTAGCCCTACTGAGCATGAGAGGGATCTCTCTAAATCTCTTATCGATGATATGACTTTAAATAAAATGAATTTTAGGCTAGATATGTGTATTTTTTTGTTTGTTTGTGAAATTTTGGTTTTAAGGGTTCACTCAACTTAGGGTTTGGAGCCACAAATAGGTCTAGGATGTAGGAGTGCAGGAGCATATATGAGAAGGAGATAAATGTCAGAATCTATGGTGAATTTTGAATATTATTAGTGTAGTATAGAGGATATAGCATGGAATAAACTAATAAGCATAAATAAAAATGATTTCATTAGCTTAGGAAGACATACACATAACTATGAAAACCAGACAACAGAGCTTGAAAAGCAAGAGTTCTATATATTTTGCTATAAGGAATCCATAGAAAGAAGAGATGTAATGTAGATAAATATGTTAGAAAACAAAAGGAATGAAGTACAAGCACCATGAACTCACTGGGCCAGGGTTCCTTGAAAATAGTTGCAAGTTGTCTCTGTATTAGCTGAAAAGATGATTACATGCAAGCTTCCTTCACAAAAAGTTCAAACCTCTTCTCCTCAAGAGAAATGATACATATAGACTCTCCTAAACCACTTTCCCATCTTCAGGAGTCGAATTCCTTGGTGGAGGAACTGACTCCAATATTCTCTCAACCAACAAGTGAGAGTGAGAAGGTGAAACTCAAACACTTCATGGAGAGTTTGTTTAGGAGTTTTCTTCTTTTATGAGGCCTCAGAAACATCAAAAACAACCTATGATGTACATATATTCATGGCTACATCACCTAGCCTCAAAACTAGTGCCATTACATAGAGAATCTTAACTTTGATTAAGTCAAACTAGAAATTAGAAATTTACACAGTGTAATTTACAATTTGAAACACAGAAAAGTTCAGAAGAACAACACCAACTTTGAGCTAATGTTTAGGTGCCTTCCAAGGGTAAAAATGAAAACTGAGAGAATGGTCAACTAGCCCTCAAAGTATAGTTTCTAGAAAAGTTTGAATTTCTGAATTTGGAGCATGGGAAAACTACCAAAAATCATTCTCCCAATGTCACCCTAGAAGCGCAGTGCTTGTCAAAAGAGGGTCCAGAATGCTAGTTTTTTGCCACTTTTTTGCATTTTCTTCCAAAACTAAGCCACCTCTGCAAAATTTGAGAAAATGGGTTCTTAGAGGACGGAAAAATCTTTCCAAAAATGTAGAATTTTCCTCAAATGGAGGCTTGAGGAAAAAACGCAATGCCTTTTGGAGCAGCTGAATTTCTGAACTTGGACCAAAATTTCTCAAAAAACTCAAAATGATCAGAATTTTCTCAAAATTGGATGGTTAGGTATAAAAACATGTTTTTTATAGCTTCATTGATTATTCAAAAATCATCTCTAAGTTCCCCTCATCCTTTGGGTCTTTTTTGGCCTCCTTGAGCTTATTTTCAAGTTGCTTTACTTTGACATTGATGACCATGTTTTGAGCTTGGTAGTGGTGCGCCATGTGTCTGAGCAACTGATTATCCCTATTTTCCTTCTCAAGGTGCTTCTCCAAGTGTTCATTTACCCTATTTATCCAATATTCCTTATCTTGATGAACCTCTAGGGCAATCCTATCTTCAAGGTCAAGGTCCTCATTCAGCAGAATTTGTCCTTGCTCCTCTTGCAAAGCTTTCTTGAGGCCTATTTTTCTTGGTTTTTTCCTTTTTCCTCTCCCCTTTTATGCTTCAAGCTCACTTGATTCAACGATCTCCTTACCTTTGCCAACTTGCTACAATAATTTGGCTTTTTCTTTTTCTAGGATCAACTCCTTTGCTTTGAGTTGATTGTTTTCCTGTTCAAGGAATGATATAACATATTTTACTCTTTCCAAATTGATCGCTAGCTCCTTGATTTGATAGTCCTTATCCCTAATTGTTTGTCACATGTTTGAAGTATGATCCTCCACCTCTGAATCATCTAGTTCAAACTCATGCTCGATTGTGCCCTTCTCTTTTGATGTTGGTTCCTGCTTTGTTGATGAATAAGGCTTGGCCCCTTTCTCTCTGTGAGAAGAAAACACAAGCCTTTTCCCTTTCTTATACACTTTAGTCACCTCGGGTTTGGTTAGATGAGTCTTCTCCACTATTTTTCTAGATGACCCCACCTCTTTTTGTTGTTTTGGCGCATTACGAGACTGAGATGCTACATTTTTCTCATGCCATTTCAAGGCTACTTCCAAAAATTCTTCCCAAGCCATACCTTTCTCTGCTAGGTGGTGAAGAACAATGGTTTTGATGAGACTGTGATAAAACAAGCTTGGGGAGTGCTCTTTATCCTTTAATTGTATTTTCTCAGACATTTTGGAAATGCTCCTAAATAGATAATTACACATGTTGAGTGGCTTTTGAGAGGTGAAATGCATTAGGAGCTGAATATGATAGACATACAACCTGGAGAATCTACCTTCACAAGTGAAGAATCTCATGACAGTTTTCATCAAAGGGGTGTATTTCTCTAATAAATATCTAAAAGGAATGAGGTGAGTATGTGTTTCTCTATATGGAATCTTCAAGAAAGGCTTGTAGTATTCAAGATCTAGGCTCATTCCTTTGAACCAATATTCATCATTGGCTGGTAACCGTGTTACAATTGAGATGGAGGCCACTGAAAAACTGAACTCAAAACTAGCAATGATAGTAGTTTCTCCTTTCAGTTGAGTTGCCACCCAATCTATTAATTTCTCATGGAATCTCACCTTGTCTCAGTCTTTTGCAAAATTCTAGGCAATGGACATCCTCAAAGAATTGTTTGATGAAAGGATAGGAATTGCTTGTATTGCAGTCTGATGGTTCATATTTGAGGATCTTCCCTCCTTTATGTTGTCTTTTTCTTTCTGGTGAAGATCCTGCCTCCATGATGACACAAAGCCCTAGAAGCACACAACGAAAAATAAAACGTGAGGTGTGAATGGAAATGAAGTAATATGAAGGTGATTTTTGACAAAATGATGGAGGGGTATTGGGAAAGGTGAAAGGACTTTGGAATTTGATTAAAATGAGTGGAAAAATAATGGGAGAATGATTTGCTTGCAGGAAAAAACAACAGGGTTTATAATGAAACTTGCCCAGAAACCTCTAGGAATGAGCTAGGGTTTTTATTTTTGAGTGTTAAAACTTTGTTTTGAGGTGGGTAAAATGGTTAACATGGCTTTTTAAACATGTATGCAGGTGTAGGATATCATTTTACATGTTTTAGAAATAAAAAATAATGATGGCCATTTACACCCTATCATTTCCCATGCAAATTTCGCTACAAACCCTAACTTGAAGAATCATTGACATGTGATGAAATTGGAAAAGAAAAAGAGGGATGATGATGGTGTAATTACTTGTTCCTTAGCTTAGAAGTCAGTAAAATCAAGCTTGCAAGTGAAAAAACGAAGTTTGGGAGAGTTTTGAAGGATTTTGAAGCATTATGTCCTATATGCAGCATAGTGTTCCTGAGCGTAGTGCCAAAGCGCAACGCAGTTCTTCAGAGCATAGTGTCGGTCTCCTAAGTGTATTAGAGTGCTTCTAAGCACAACACCTGAAGTTTTTTGCTAATTTCACCTAGGAAAATTACTTTTTTGTTCTCTGGGACAGGATATTTTGATACCAAAGAGTGAATAGGAGGTGAATGAAGGAGTTTGGGGGCTTTTGAGTTTATATAGGGAAAGTTTCTTCAAATTTTCAAAAAGAAATGGGACTCACCCTCCTTTAAAAACTGATTTTTCACTTTATGAAAATAGAGTTACCTTTACTATTGAAAACTTGAGATGTCCTTCACTTTATTGAGTGCGGGTGGTTCTTTTTCTAGAAATTTTTGGAACATGAGAATATAAGGAGTGTGTGAAAATTCAAAATCAACTCCCAAAATTTCTATAATTTTTTATTCACTGCTAGTTTTATTCATGAAAATGATGGACCTTGGAAACCCTAGCGACCTAATGGATGACTTGAGACCAAATGGAATGATGATGATGACTGACCCATTTTTATTGTGACACCTCCATAAGGTGTGATAGGTGACCAGCATGAGTGAATTTCCAAAAGAGTGACTTCATCTTTAGACTGACCAAAAAATGACAAAATTTTGCTGTGTAAACCTAGTAACATGAAAAATTTGATTTTGAAAGTTTGTAAAAAACATAGTAAAAGCATATTTGATCCAGGTGATAGGCTAACAAGACTGGCACTAACATTGGCTCCAACAGGGGATGGTAGCTCCTTGGAGGTGTCAAGAACACCGTAGACCATGTAGCCTTATTCATTGGGCAAATGGAGTCAACATGCATAAAAACAGACTTTTGACTTAAAACTGACTAACCTTTCGACATGACAGAAAAACTGAAAAATAAACATGAAAATAGTGTTGATCTAAAATTCTGGAAGTAAAATACACACTGGTATGTACAATGATGATGAAGTTTCAGGACTTTTTAGACATAGTAGTGCTTGAGAAGCCTACCATTGGTCGCCCCTCCTGAATAATCTCTTCCATCCATTTCTTCCAACAAGAAAGCATTCTTTCCTCTAAAGGCATAAATTTTGTAGGGCCCCTTCCATAAGTTTTCAAACTTACCATATTTTCCTTTCTCTTCATTTCTAGCGTCCCACCGAAGAACCACATCTCCATGTTTGAAATGTCTTCCTTGATTTTGCAGTCATAAATCTTTTTAATCTTCTCTTGGAGTTTGGATGTGTTCAGAAAAACCTCTTCTCTTGTCTATTGTAAATGAATCATCTAATTTATCCTTCTTTGTATGTCATTAGTTTCAATATCCAACTCCTGTAGAATTTTCATTACTGGAAAAATAAGGGATGAGGGAAATAATGTATCAACTCCATATACCAGCTGAAAAGGAGACATACCTATTGATTTTTTAGTGTTGACCATGTCCGCCCACAAGGCATTGATGAGTTTTTAATGCCAATTCTTATTTTTTACCTCTAGGCCTTTCTTGATGATATTAACCAAGGATTTATTGGAAGATTCGGCAAGACCATTCCCTTACGGATGATAAGTAGTAGAATGTCCTAGCACAATATGATATTTAGCACATAATTCCACCATTCTTTTTTATTTGAAATCAGCAGCATTGTTCGTAATTATTTTCTATGGGCAGCCAAATCTAGACAAACTATTAGACTCCAGGAATTGAATGATGACAAAATCAGTAGCTTGCCTAGTTGGGATAGCTTCAATCCACTTTGTAAAGTAGTCGGTAGCTGTTAATATCCATTTATGTTGTGCTGAAGATGAAGGATGGATTTTGCCAATGAAATCAAGACCCCATTGCTGGAAAGGAGCTGAAATCAAAATGGGCTATAGTGGTAATGGCAAAAGTTTGCTCTTTCCTTGAAAAATTTGGCATTCATGGTAGCTCATGACTATTTTGTATGCATCAGAAAAGAGGGTGGGCCAATAGAAGCTAGCTCTTAAGATCTTATTTGCTACAGTTTTCTAAAAGTGATGACTGCCACAATCTCCTTTATGAAAATCCTTCATTACGTCTTTAGCTTCATTTTCTACAAAACAATTCAGCAGCACACCTCTAGGATCTTTCCAAAATAAAACACCATCTAGAATACAATATTTTGAAGCTTTAAGTTTCAGTGATCTAGCTTTACCTTTGGGGACTGTCGGAGGGGATTCAAGTGCTGCAAGACATAGACAATGTCAGAATACCACGGTGAGGACATGAACATATCAGACACCTGCAAGAAAGGGTCATCTTCTTCTTGTTCCTCAGACAGTGCAAATATCAAATTGATATCTAGTGCATGTAGATTTGATTCGTCCATGAGTTTGGCCAACCCTTGTCCTTTAATGAGCTTTGTAGGCTTTATCTCCAAGTCATACTCCAGCATGGATGCAATCCACTTTCCTCTTCTGCCTTTACGATCGTTCTGCACAAGAATTTCTTTTACTGCTGTAGTAGGAACATAAGCATAGGTATGCGAATGTGGAATATAAACTCGGAAATCCTTGAGGACTTTTACCAACACCAATGCCTGATTTTCAATGATATTGTATCTCAGTGCTCCATATCTTATAGTGTGAATAAAAAATTCTATAGGCTGCTCATTTTTCTAATCTTTCTTCTACATTAGGACTGCTGATATTGTATGCTCAAAAGCAAAAGAAAAGATGATGAAATCTGAAGTATAATCTGGGCTAATCAAAATAGGAGCAATAGATAATGCAAACTTTATAGCATGAAATAATTTATTAGCCTCCAAAGACCACTTTACCTCACTGTCCTTCTCAAACATTTTTGTCATTTCTTTCAAGTGCTCAGCTAGATTAGGAATAAATCTTCTCAAAAAATTATTTTCCCATTGAAAGACTGAATCTCTTTCTTGTTTCTGGGAAAGTATAGTTGCTGAATGGCCTCCACTCTTGCAGCATCAATGTGGATGCCATGTTTAGAGATGATGTGTCCTAATAGCTTTCCTTCTTCCATGGAGAACAAACTCTTCTTTGGGTCAAGTGAGATGCCAAATTTTTTGCATTTCTAAAAAGCAATTCTTAAGTGATGCAAATGATCTTCATCAGATTTCAAAATCACTGTAAGATCATCTAGATAGATAAATAGAAATAAATATTTTTCATTTGCGAAAGCTATGTCCATGGCTCATTGAAAAGTAGCTCCTGCATTCTTCAACCCAAAAGGCATCTTGGCATACATGAATGTACCCCATGGCGTCGTGAAGGTTGTTTTGAGCTGGTCATCCTTGTGTACCAGAATTTGATTGCATCCAGAGTATCCATCTAACAATGACATCCTAGAGGATCTAGCCACCCTCTGTAGTATGTCATCCATCTTGGGAAAAGGATAGTTGTCTTTCAAGGACACCTTGTTGGGATTTCTAAAATCAATACATAGATGAATTTCCTCAGTCTTCTTTCTCATAGGTACTAGATTAGACATCCATTCAAAAAACAAAATTGGGAGTATGATTCCAGACTTATAAAGTCTATTTACCTCCTTTTCAATTGATGGCAGCAACTTGGTATTAATTCTCCTCAATTTTTGGTGAAATGGCTTCTGATCGGGCTTAATAGAAATTGTGTGCTGAATGATTCTTTTGTAATAAAATTTCAGATCTGAATAGTCCCAAGAAAATGCATCAGCAAATTCCTTCATTAAAGAAATATACTTACCCCTTTTCAAGAGATAAGGACTTTGATAACTTAACCATTTTAGGATTATCAGTTGTGCCAATGTTTACATCTTCAACTCCCTTTTCTGTAGGAACCGTGGTGAGCTTCTTAGCGACATCATCTCTATCAAATAACTCTTCCAAAGGCACCAAGCCTTTTGGAATGTTGTTTTCCTTGAGCTATAATACTTCAATTTCAGTTGAGTGGATGTTTGGATCATCAAAGTTGTATGCATCATCAATATGAGAATTATCATTCTCCCTCCAATCGCAGAAAACTGTCTATTTGCTTATCATCACCAAATACTTGCAAAATCTCATGTTATTTGAGAGAGTTGGGGATGTTTAACATGGATGGAGTACTTATGATTAAGATGAATAGGGATCTCCATCATACTAGCTGCAGTGGCGAGTGATTCATCTATGACATTCGATGTTCTAGGAATAAGAGATAAAGTATATTATGAAAATGTCTTGAGAATATCAAGTACATCATTGCGATAAGATCTCATTCTTGGGTGCTTGGCCTAGTATTCCCCTCTAACCTGCTTGATTACTAATTCGGAGTCGCCATAAACATAAATCTTCTTTGCTCCCAACTTTTTCATAATTTTGAGGCCAACAATAAATGTATCATATGTTGCCTCATTGTTTGCAAATTCAAAAGACAACTTGTAAGAGCTCATTCTCACATTTCAAGGGATTTTATTTGACTGATGTAATTGACCATGTACCTAGACACCAATTCCAGCTCCTTCTCTTCCCAATCCACCATCGAACTCCATGCTCCAAAGACCATTTTATTCATCTGGAAAAAGGATTTCTTAAGACTGAAATTTTTGACTTTTAGGATTTTGAATAGCTATCTCAAAATTTTTTGTTTTCTGCACTATTCTTTCAATTTCCTCAATAGGATTTGTAGGCTGCATACATTCTCCACCAACCTTTTTAGTTCTACTGTAATAGCTTCATGTATGTTGCTCATTATCTTAGGAACTTCTGAACTTTCCACTAGTTGACTTTCATCATCAACATAATTTATATCACTAAACAGAATGAAAGAATCAAGATCAGTATGAACAATATGTATAGGAGATTGACTAGCTTCTCCTTACTGCTGATCATAAATTTCATATTCTTTTCCCTATAAATTTTCCAGAGCTGTCCAAAAATAGGGATAGTGGCATATGAAAATTCAATTTGTAGAGTGCCCTTTAATTTTTCTCCCCAAGACCTTGAAAGAAACATGCCAAACCTATGAGGAATATCAGCAACTACGACATCCATGAGTACATTTTTGACCAGGATTTCATCCAATGACACTACCAAGTCTTTAATAAGGCCAAGGCATTTCACTCTTCTAGAATCAAAGGAACAAAGATCATGGTAAGGTCAGGTGATTCTCAGTCCTAGCTTATCCATGATGGCTTTAGGCATCATATTATGGGAGGTGCCAGAATCTAACATAGCATTATGAAGGATAAAATCATGAATTATAAGACTCAGATAAAAAGGAGGAATTTCACTATCTTCAGGAGCTCCTTCTAAGGCTAGACCAAAAAGGATTGTTGGCTCATCATCAGCCACATTAAATATATCATACATCTATTCAACCTTAAGAATATTTGCAATTTGAAATTTATATTTGTCATTCCTTACTAATTAGGTGAGAGGAAAGGTGATTTTCAATTTAGAAATTTCATTCTCGAAATTAAAAAGATTAGATTTCTTTTCTATTTGGATTTTAGCTTGATGTTCCTTTCTGTGACTTTCAGTTTGCAATTATTTACCTTTCCTCACGTTTATGGTGGAGGCTTCATTTTTTCTATCCCGATACAGTATGACAATGTCCTTATTTTGGCCTGCAGGAGTGGTTTCTTTGCTTGGTGCATCCTTTTGTAGATTTTTTTTTTTTTGAATTAGAGTGCCAGGTACAATTCTATTCCTCAAATTGTACTTCTTTTGGAGAATATTGAGGGCATTCTGATATCCTCTTTGGTACTCTTCAGTCTTAATAGCCCATAGATCTTTGCTTGTGAACACAAATTCTTGATCGCTTGGTATGAGAGAGTCTTCGGAAAATTTATCTTCCTCTATTAGGAAAGTAGGCAGTTCAAATTCTTGAAAGAAGTGACTTGCTTATACAATTTCTTCTTCATCTTCTTCTTGACCTTCAGTGTAATTTTGCTGGAATGGAGCTCTTACTTGACCTTGAGGATCTTGGTTTTTCGATTTTTGAACTGTTGTTGTTGCTGTTTATGAAAGTTAGGATTCCTCACTGAAGGTTCATCTTGTCGATCACGTATGGATATTCTATCCATCATCCTCTCCATAGTTTTCATTAGATTCTCAAGTTTTGCATCAGAAGATGATGCAGGCTCTTCTTTGAAACAACTTTCTTCTCCTCCCTCTATGGCTTTGATTTTGACTTCTTAATGAGCAAATTGGCTTCGACACTAACCACATTCCTCTGCATCTCTTCGAGAGTAGTGGACTTTCTTTCTCTGAGCTGGTAGGCCATGTCTGGATTGAAAGCAATAGGATAATGAAGAAGATCCAAACCAGGAGGAAGTTTCATATCATCGGGTATGGAATTGTACACTGTATTGAATCTTGTTGTAAATTCTTGAATTGTTTCATTTTGGTTCCTTTTCATTGAATTATACTCAACCAATATCTGTAATGGATTTTTTTTCTCTTTCCAGCGAGCTAAGAATAATTCAATCAATCCTTGAGAACTGTTAATAGAATTAGCAGACATACTTTTAAACCATTTCTTAACATATCCTAAGAAACTCTGAGCTATAATCCTCATCTTGGCATTCTCCTCATCAATTTCTTCTAAATCAATGAATTCTATTAACTTGTCAACATCCTGTTGAGCTATAATTTCTTCACTTCCATCAAACAAAGGGAGTCTTTGACCATAATTTTGAGGCAAAGCACCAAGTTGAGCAGCTATTAGAAGAGGTGCAAATATCGCCATGACTGCTGGAGATAGTGGAGGTGCTACAATGGATTGTGT
The DNA here is from genome assembly GCA_000404065.3 of Pinus taeda. NCBI lineage: Eukaryota > Viridiplantae > Streptophyta > Pinopsida > Pinales > Pinaceae > Pinus > Pinus taeda. The sequence continues at coordinate 105,846 of APFE030591605.1, read as the reverse complement.
AAGGAAGGGTGATGATAATGATGAGGATGATGGAACTACTACAATTGGTTGTAGAGGCAAATATGGAACGAATGGGGGAGGTATGAAAGATGATGAAACTGAAACTTTGGGAGATGTAGTAGATGTGCTTGGAGGCAAAACAGAAGATGAAGCTATGGCCAGGTATTCAAGTTCATATTGAACAAAATATTTTTCAGTAGTGATATGGAGTTGGTCAGAAAGGCTTTGAAGCTTATCAAAATTCAACCACATTTCTTGATCAATTTTAGTAGACAAAGATTCTAAATAGATAGAGTGAGTTTCAACCTTTAAAGGTTCTAATGTTATTTCAAAGATATAGGAGTCAGACTTGGACCTTGTAAGTGATAATTATATCTGCTCTTCAAAAGGAATTTTCTCAAAGGCAAACAAAATTTTAGGCAGAGAAGTTGTTCTTTTAATTTTACGAACTACACTTTTAGTGATGGGTAATCTAAGTTTTCTAAGTAGCCTTTCAAGACCTTCAACAATAAGGGGTGAATTTGGGTCAGGGTTTGACCTGGCATGCCTTTTGGAAGCCAGAATGTATACACCCTAAACTGATGAGATTTGTGAATTCAGCCTATCTCTGAATACTGGAAATTGAGAAGTACAGAACCAGTTCTTTCAAATCTCTTTAGATATTTCGCAAGAATGATTTAACATTCATTCCCCGACAACGACACCAAAAATGTTAGTCCTTACAATCTCCTAGGCTGAAAAGGAAATTGAGAAGGGTAACCTCAAACCACTTCAGCTCAGTAGCTAGCCCTACTGAGAATGAGAGAGATCTATCTAAGTCTCTTATCAGTGGTATGACTTTAAATAAAATTAATTTTAGGCTAGATATGTGTATTTTCTTGTTTGTTTGTGAAAATTTGGTTTTTAGGGTTTGCTAAACATAGGATTTGGAGCCAAAAATAGGTCTAGGTTGTAGGAGTGCACGAGCAAATATGAGAAGGAACTAGATATTAGAAGATATGTTAAATTTTCAATATTTTCAGTGTAGTATAGAGGATATAGTTTGGAAGAAACTAATGAGAATAAATAAACATGATTTCATTCGCTTAGGAATACATACACATAACTATGAAAGCCAGACAACAAAGCCTGAAAAACAAGAATTTTGTGTATTTAAATATAAGGAATCCATAGAAAGAAGATATATAATGTAGATAAAGATGCTTAGACCATTAGAAAAAAAAAAGAATGAAGTACAAGCACCATGAACTCACTAGGCTAGAGTTCCTTGAAAATGGCTGCAACTTGTCTTTGTATTAGCTGAAAAGATGATTACATGCAAGCTTCCTTCACAAAACGTTAAACCCTATTCTCCTCAAGAGAAATGATACATATAGACTCTCCTAGACCACTTTCCCACCTTCAAGAGTCAAATTCCTTGGTGGAGGAACTGACTCCAAAATTCTCTCAACCAACAGGTGAGAGTGAGAAGGTGAAACTCAAACACTTCATGGAGAGTTTGTTTAGGAGTTTGCTTCTTCTACGAGGCCTCATAAACATAAAAAACAACCTATTATGTACATTTATTCATGCCTACATTACCTAGACTCGAAAATAGTGCCATTACATAGAGAATCTTGACTTTTACTAAGTCAAACTAGAAATTAGAAATTTACACAATGTAATTTACAATTTGAAACACAGAAAGGTGCAGAAGTGCAGGGCTGACTTTGAGCTGATTTTTAGGTGCCTTCCAAGGATCAAAATGGAACACTGAGAGTACATTAAACTACCCCTTCAGGTCTAGTTTCTAGAACAATTTTCATTTCTAAATTTGGAGCTAGGGAAGGCCTTCAAAAATCTTTTCTCCGAAGGTCACTCCAGAAGCACAACACCTATCAAAAAAGGGTCTAGAATGCTAGTTTTTTGCCACTTTTTTGCATTTTTCTCCAAAACTAAGCCACCTCTAAAATTTGAGAAAATGGGTTTTTAGAGGATGGCAAGATCTTTCCAAAAATGTAGACTTTTCCTCAAATGGAGGATTGAGGAAAAAGTGCTGCGATTCTGGAGAAGTTTAATTTTTGAACTTGGACCAAAATTTCTCAAAAAACTCAAAATGATAAGCATTTTCTAAAAATTGGAAGGAAGGTGTATAAACATGTTTTTTATAGCTTCATTTATGCTTCAGAAAGCATCTCTAATTTCCCCTCATCCTTTGGGTCTTTTTTGGCCTCCTTGAGCTTATTTTGAAGTTGCTTTACTTTGACATTGGCGATCATGTTTTGAGCTTGGTAGTAGTGCGCCATGTGTCTGAGCAACTAATTATCCCTATTTTCATTCTCAAGGAGCTTCTCCAAGTGTTAATTTACCCTATTTAGTCAATATTCATTATCTTGATGAACCTCTAAGGCAATCCTATCTTATAGCTCAAGGTCCTCATTCAACAAAATTTGTTCTTGCTCCTCTTGCAAAGCTTTTTTGAGGCCTCTTGTTCTTGGTTTTTTTCTTTTTCCTCTCCCCTGTGATGCTTCAAGATCACTTGATTCCATTATCTCCTTAACTTTGCCAACTTGCTACAATAATTTGGCTTTTTCCTTTTCTAGGATCAACTCCTTTGCTTTGAGTTGACTATTTTCCTATTCAAGGAATGATATAACATATTTTGCTCTTTCAAAATTGATTGCTAGCTCCTTAATTTGATAGTCCTTATGCATGATTGTCTGTCACATGTTTGAAGTCTGATTCTCAACCTCTAAATCAACTCGTTCAAACTCATGCTCAACTATGCCTTTCTCTTTTGATTTTGGTTCCTGCTTTGTTGATGAAGAAGGCTTGGCCCCTTTCTCTCTGTGAGAAGAAAACACAAGCCTTTGCCCTTTCTTATACACTTTAGTCACCATAGGTTTGGGTAGCTAAGTCTTCTCCACTGTTTTTCTAGATGACCCCACCTCCGTTTGTTGTTTTTACACCTAGGAGACTGATATGCTGCATTTTTCTCATGCCATTTCAAGGCTACTTCCAAAAAGGCTTCCCAACCAAGACCTTTCTCTGCCAGTTGATGAAGAACAATGGTTTTGATGAGACTATGATGAAACAAGCTTGGGGAGTGCTCTTTTTCCTTGAATTGTATTTTTTCAGACATTTTGGAACTGTGCCTGAATAGGTAATTACACATGTTGAGTGGCTTTTGAGAGGTGAAATGCATCAGGAGGCGAATATGATAGGCATTCAACCTAGAGAATCTACCTTCACAAGTGAAGAATCTCATGAAAATTTTCATCAACAGGGCATATTTCTCCAATAAATATCTAAAAGGCATGAGGTGAGTATGTGTTTCTCTATATGGCGTCTTCAAGAAAGGATTGTAGTATTCAAGATATAGGTTCATTCCTTTGAACCAATATCCACCATTGTCTGATAACCCTGTTGCAATTGAGATGGAGGCCACTAAAAAGTTAAACTCAACACCAGCAATGACAACAATTTCTCCTTTCAGCTGAGTTTCCACCCAATCTACTAATTTCTCATGGAATCCCATGTCGCTCACTCTTTTACAAAATTCCAGGAAATGGACATCCTCAAAGCATTGTTTGATGAAAGGATACGAATTTATTGTGTTGTAGTCTGATGGTTCACATATGAGGATCTTCCCTCCTTTATGTTGTCTTTTTCTCTCTAGCAAAGATTCTGTCTCCATGATGACATAAAGCCCTAGCATCAGGCAGTGAAAAATAAAATGTGAGGTATGAATGGAAATGAAGAAATATGAAGGTGATTTTTGAAAAAAAGATGGAGGGGTCTTCGAAAAGGTGAATGGACTTTGGAAGCTGATAAAAATGAGTGGAGAAATAGTGGTAGAATGATTTTCTTACAGGTAGAAACAATAGGGTTTATAATGAAACTTGCCCAAAAACCTCTAGGAATGACCTAGGGTTTTGATTTTTGAGTGTTAAAACTTTGTTTTAAGGTGGGTAAAATGGTTAAAATGGCTTATTAAACATGTATGCAGGTGTAGGATATCATTTTACATGTTTTAGAAATAAAAAATAATGATGGCCATTTACACCCTATCATTTCCCATGCAAATTTTACGACAAACCCTAACTTGAAGAATCATTGACATGAGATGAAAATGGAAAAGAAAAAGAGGGATGATGATGGTGTACTTACTTGTTCCTTAGCTTAGAAGTCATTAAAATCAAGCTTCCAAGTGAAAAAATGAAGTTTTGGAGAGTTTTGAAGGATTTTAGGGCACTCTGTCCTGTGCAGAGTGCAGTGTTCTTGAGCGTTGCACCAAAGTGTAGCACAATTCTTCTAAGCGCATCGTTGATCTCCTAAATGTATTGCAGTGCTTCTAAGTGTAGTGCCTAAAGTTTTTCACTAACTTCACCTAGGAAAACAAATTTTTGGTTCTCTGGGATGGGATAACTTGATAACAAAGAGTGAATAGGAGGTGAATGAAGGAGTTTGGGGGCTTTTGAGTTTATATAGGGAAATTTTCTTCACTTTTTCAAAAAGAAATGGGACTCACCCTCATTTAAAAACTAATTTTTCACTTTATGAAAACAGAGTTACCTTTACCATTGAAAACCTCGGATGTCCTTCACTTTCTTGAGTGTGGGAGCTTCTTTCCTTGGAATTTTTTGGAACATGAGAGTATGAGGAGTGTGTGAAAATTCAAAATAAACTCCCAAAATTTCTTTGTCATGTTTTATTTACTTATGGTTTTATTCATGAAAATTATGGACCTTGGAAACCCTAGTGACCTAATGGATGACCTGAGACCAAATGGAATGATGATGATGACTAACCCATTTTTATTATGACACCTCCATAAAGTGTGATAAGTGACCAGCATGAGTGAATTTCTAAAATAGTGACTTCATCTTTAGACTGACCAAACAATGACCAAATTTTGTTGTGTAAACCTAGTAACATGAAAATTTTTACTTTGAAAGTATGGAAAAAACATAGTAAAAGCATATTTGGTCTTGGTGATAGGCTAACATGACTAACACTAACAGATGGAACTATGCAATCTCATGTGGGAGCAGGCACTGTCTCAACTGATTGTCTACCTCCCTCTCATTCAACAGCTCCACCACTACCAAGTGATGTTGAGGATCATGCTCACACACTTATTCATCCTTCACATGCTCCCAAAATCACTCCACTCAATTTTCATGTAGATTTGGTTGTGAGTCCTTCGAGTTCTCATATGCATTCTTTTCTTCAAACTCCGTCTTCATACCCAGGTGTTCTTCCAGATGATGTTGTCTTGTGTTCATCCATTTCAGACTCTTCACTTGCTGTGAACGAGGAACAACCCATTCACGGAGTTGGTGTTGCACAACCAACATGCTCTATCATTCATGAAGAGTATGAATGCGAGCTTGAGCATCAAAACTTGATGAAGGATGACTCCCTTTCATTTGAGCCCCCTCTATTCTTTCCTTACATTGTTGATGAACTTGCCATCCATGATTTCGCATGTGTGTCTTTGATCTGAATCGGTTCCATGAAGAATAATCAAAACACTATGGAAATATAAAAATAGGATAGAATTCAAATATTTATGAGCACAAAGTGATCAAGAAGACCTCTGAACAGTGGCAGTTGGTAGCCAGCGAGGAACGACAAGGACCTCAGTCAAATCGCGTTGATCGATGCCTATGGATACCACGCATGAGGTGAAACTGGCACCTAGGATGCCCAGATCAGGAAAAGGAGGCAGTTTCTGATGCGTGTTTAGCGCTAGCACTTAGCACTAATCATGCATCACTAGGAAAAACCCCTCGAGAAGGAAAGCCCTAAGGCACTCAGTCACATGGAAGCTGGGAAAACCATGGGGACAAGCACTAAAGGCTAAAGGCGAGACCCACACTCCAAAATGGGTGGTATATATCGGGGGCACCCTTGGGTGGTAAGTGGATTTGGAAAAAAATGAGCAATTCCATTCATCGCTTGATGTGTGGTAGGCGGAGGAGAGAGAAAACCAGTGCTCATCGTACACTAATGGTTGAGCAAGTCAACCGCACGAAATGAGCGAATGATGTTGGATATAGGGACTCCAAATCTAACGGATGAGAACGTGCCTGATGAAAGAACTAAATTTGACAGGGGATTAAGTTGCAATCTATAATGATTTGAGGTTTGATTTGACCGCTAAGGTGGCAGATGAGTCATTTCCTGACGTAACTGAAGAACCAAACTGACGAGGAAGAGCTGGCGCAGTTCGCGAGAGGACAAGTGGCCACTCCCTATGAGTCGATGACCATGACGCAGAAACAGGGAATTCCAAGTGAACAGCAGCAGGCGATCCGATGGAGATGGAAGGGGAATCGTACAGTCATGAGATCGATTGGCCTTAAAGCCATGAACAGAGAATAGAAAAAATGAGAGAGGACATCGAGAGGAAGAACCAAAGAGAAGAAGACAAAGATAGAGAAGCGAAGAGACAATGAAGCAAAAAGTAGAAAAGACAGAGAGATGAGCTGACCTGTAGCATAAGGAAGCATTGAGTCATCCCTAAGAGGATCTATCAGGAATTGAGCACCACATTGGGCTCCTCCCATTAAGGACCAAAGAGGTCAAGAGCTGGTAAGGCAAAGAGTTTGTGTACTCCAGTGGCTTGGTGAATCCAAGAACCACCCTGCCAAGCATCATTTCTGTTTCAGGAGACTTAGATTGAGCTCCTCATTGTAATTCTCTACTTTAAAGACATAATAAAATAAGGCCACCACTAAAAGCTGGACCAGAGATGTAGCCTTGGAGGATAGGGGGAACTCCTTATTAATTTTTGTGTTCTTGTATTTGCTTACTATGTTTCTCTACTATTTTTCATTTTCCAGTGTCTATGTATTCTGCAATCTGATCGATCTGTTGCCTAAAATAACATAGACACACACCAACACATGAGTCTGTAACACCTTTCAATAATTCTTTAACTGAGGTTACTCAAGGGTGATTTTCAGATCAAGTGGTATTAGAGCTTTGGGCTGTTAAGGTTAGACAAGCTTGTGTTGGTTTAGCTGTTGAATTCTCACTAGATCAAAGCTCAAATTAGGAGAAGGAGAGTTGGCTAAAACTAATCTTGAAATTGGGAGAGTCTATCCCTAGAAGACAATGTCAGAGGAAGGTTCTATGGGACCAGACCCTCAATTCATAGAAAGTTTCCTAGCCATAAAGTCCATGGTAGAAGAAATGTATAAGGACTTTAGAAAATACAAGGATGAAGATTCATCGGGCTCTAAAAAAGATAAAGAAGAAGATCAGTCTCACTTTCATGACCACTCCAAAGGAAAAGGGAAAGAGGAAAGCTTCCTCACACCTCCTAATAGCCTTGTGCATAACAAGAAAGCATCTTTGATCAAACTAGATGTTAAATTTGATTTTCCTATATATGATGGAGAGCTAAATGCAAAAAAGTTGGACAATTGGATTAGACAAATTGATGTTTATTGTAGAGTACAGAACATTGACTCAGACAAGAGCAAGCTTCAGTTGGCAAGCCTATGCCTAGGAGGCACTACCTTGGTTTGGTGGGAAGGTTGAACCCAAGCTTATATGAAAAGACATGGTAAGACTATCTTTGTCTGGAGCGAATTTGTTTCTGCAATTAAAAAGTAGTTCTATCCATGGCCTACATGCAACAAGCTATGATGAGTTGGCAAACTCTTCAGCAGTTGAAAGGGCAAAGTGTGCAAGGGTACACTCAAGAATTTAGAAAGAGGGCATTGATTCTAGGAATCTCATTAGACTCACCACGGACTCTTTTGAAGTACATTGGTGGTGGTCTACATAGCTACATGAGGCATACCATCCTCATGTTTAATCCCACTAGTATGGATGAGGTATTTGTACAAGCTACTCATCTAGAAGCTAGAGGAAAGAATGGAAATCCAGAAGTTGGGGGACCATCCCAAACCATTGCAAGCAAGAGCAAGGGGAAAAGAAAGCAGAAGTGGAAAGCAAGGAAGGCTAACATTGCACAGAAAAGAAAAGCTTCAAGCACTCACTATAAAAAGGATGGGCATGCTGATGAGCATTGTTGGATTCTACATCCAGAGTTGACGCCTAAGAAGTTCGAGGGCAAGAAGAAGAAGACTACTGCAGCTATTCAGAAAGATTTGGGGTCAGACTTGGGAGATGAAACAACCATTGCAGCCACAGGTATAAAAGTTAAAAATTCTGAAGCATCTACTAGTAATTCTGCACAATCTATTATTGATGAAGAAGATGAGAGAAAAAGACATGAGCTTTTCCATATTTGATTTATTTCCAAACATCAAAAGATTGATACTTTGTTTGATAGTGGCTCATAAGTAAATCTAATTTCTGAAGCAATTGTAAAGAATTTGGCATTAGCAACTACACCTCACAAGAAACCATACCCATTAGGATGGTTGAATGATAAGGCACAACTACAAGTGACTAGACAGTGCAAACTCAAGAATTCTTTTGGGTCAACATTTGTAGATGAGGTTGATTTAGACATAATTCCTTTGGATATGTGTGGAATTGTTTTAAGAAGTCCTTACTTGTATGATAGAAAAGCTATTTTCTAAAGATCAGAGAACACGTATTTTCTTGTTAAAGATGGAATCGAATACTTTGTAAGAGCTCATAAGCTCAAGAATAATTACACTCTCATAAACTCAAGGTAGATGAAAATAATGATAAATTCATGAAAACAATTCTTACTGATGGTTGTAAAGGAAGAGAAACCTAATAAAACCAATGTATTTGAGGGTTGTAATTCTAAACAACACGTTGATATAGAAAAGGTTGCTTCAGAGTATGATATCTTGTTTCAAGAACCTAAAGGTCTACCACCCAAAAAGGAAATAGTACATGATATTATTTTGCAGGAAGATGCTCCATTGCCTAACATTGGAATGTATAGGTTGTCTACTTTAGAGAATGCTGAAATCAAGAAGAAGGTCTAGGAGTTGCTTGAGAAGGGGTTCATTAGGCCTAGCGCATCACCATGTGGGTCACCAATCGTTTTGGTGAGAAAGAAAGATGTCTCGTGGATAATGTGCATTGGTTATTGAGCACTGAATAAGATAACAATCAAAAATCATTATCTCCTTCCTCACATAGATGATCTTTTAGACCAATTGAAAGAAGTTATTTATTTCACCAAGCTAGATTTGCACAGTGGATACCATCAGGTCAAAGTTGCAGAAAAAGATGCATGCAAGACTGCTTTTGAAACAAAGAAGGGATTGTATGAGTGGTTGGTTATGCCTTTTGGCTTGACCAATGCTCTTGCAACCTTCATGAGATTAATGAATGATGTACTCAGACCTTTTCTTGATGATTTTGTTATTGTGTATCTGGATGAAATTTTGATTTCTAGTAAAATGTGGGAAGAACACTTAAAGCATGTTAAGCAGACACTAGATGTTTTGAAAAGAGAAAAACTTCATGTTAAACTCTCAAAATGTGAATTTGGAAAAACATCTCTAAATTGTTTGGGTCATATAGTAGCAGGTGGTGAATTGAAATTAGAGCCCTCTAAGGTGGCAATCATTGTAAACTACCCTAAACCCCAAGTCTGCTACATAAGTGAGAAGCTTCTTAGGAGCAGCACAATATTGGAGGAAGTTCATTTCTAACTTTTCCTCAATTGCAATTCCATTGCATGATTTAACGGGATCAAATAAGGTGTTTCAATGGGAAGACAAACATTAGAAAGCCTTCAACACCTTGAAAGAAAAGATTAGTACAACACCTGTACTAGCACTGCTTGATCTGCAAAGACCATTTGAGATCCAAACAGATGCTAGTGACTATGCCATGGGAGCAGTGTTGACACAACACGGTAAACCCATATGTTATCATTTTGAGACTTTTAATCCTGCTAGTTAACTACCCTACATATGATAAAGAATTGTATGAATTAGTATAGAGTGTGGAAAAGTGGAAACATTACTTAATGGGAAAATAGATAGTAATACATACTGATCATCAACCACTTCAATATCTACACTCCCAAACTAAGTTGCAACAATCAAGACACTACGGATGGATGAGTTTTCTACAATAGTTTCATTTAGTCATTAGATATAAAAAGGGCATACATAATAAAGTTGTAGACATGCTATCCAGGCCTATTATAAATGCATCTACTATACTTAAGCATAATTCTGTGCTACATGAAAGCTGCATTGAACAATATGCTCAAGATATAGACTTTAAAGATGTATATGCAACATTGAGTCAAGGCAAATGGGTAGAAGAATTGGATTATCATGTAAAGGATCAACTCTTATACCATTGTGGGAAACTTTGCATTCCACAAACTGAGAGAGTAAAGATAATTAGAGAAACAAACACTTCTATGATATCAGGTCACTTTGGGGTAAGTAAAACAGTTGCATAGCTGCAAAGATTTTTTTATTGGCCAAAAATGAATGGGACAGTCTCTAGATATGTAAGAGGGTGTACTATGTGTGCTAAAAGCAAGCCAGACAATAGAAAACTAGGCTTGTACACTCCATTACCAGTTTGTTCTCACCCTTGGGAAAGTGTTTCCATGGATTTTGTTGGAGGACTGCCTAAATCTAGAAAAGGTCATGATTATTTGTATGATGTTGTGGGTAGGTTCAACAAAATGTGTATTTTGATACCTTGTAATAAACATATTACAACTAAAAAAACTACAAAACTATTCTTTGAGCATGTATGGGTTCATTTTGTATTACCCACTTCCATTATATCTGATCGAGACACCCGATTTGTAGGGAATTTTTGGTTAAGTCTATGGGAACTGATGGACACCAAAATGAAGAAGAGCACAACTTTTCATCCACAAACTGACGGCCAGACAGAAGTAGTTAATAGGACAGTGACCCAGTTACTCAGAGGATATTTCAGCAAACATCCTAAGCTTTGGGATGAACATTTGTGTTATGTGCAGCATGCTTACAACAGAGCAAAACATTCTTCTACATAGAGATCTCCTTTGAGACCTATTCTGGTTCCACACCAAGGTCTACTTTAGATTTTGTCTTTGGTAAAGATACCAAAGTTGAGAGAAACAATGATGTGGACAGGGAAACTAAGTTCATTGAACAAATCGAGGAGATCCACCAGGTAGTAAGGAATAGCTGGAAAAGAGCCAAGCCAAGTACAAGGCTGGGCATGACAAGCATCAAATGGAGCATAGTTTCCAAGTTGGTGACCAAGTCTGACTGTATATCACTAAGGACAGGATGCAAGGTGAAGGTAAAAAGATAAAGCCTATTAGGTATGGACCTTTCAAGATACTTGAGAAGATTGGTAAGAATGCTTTTCGTCTTGATCTATCAGCTTACATGCACATCTACTCAATCGTAAATGAAAATTGCTTGAAATTGTTTGAACCTTCAATGATTGAGGATCTCGAAGATCAGAGTCAATTTCCTTCTATCGATGACCTGCTACCTGAATATCTTAATGAATTGTAGGAAGACACAATTGTAGACAGGAAGGTGAGGATGACGTGAAGAGGAGATGTTGAGTACCTCAGAATTGGGCTCAAAGGTTCAACACCAAGCAGTGCAAATTCGATAGAGATTGGACAAGTGAGAAAATTTCATCCTCACTTAGTTGATGCTAGAAAACCAACTTTTGGTGGTCCAAAAGCTTTTTCAGTGGGAAGGTCATGATCCAAATTGGATCCATGAAGAATAATCAAAACACCATGGCTGTATCAAAATAGGACAGACTTCAAAGATTTATGAGCACATAGTGATCAGGGAGACCTTTGAACAGTGGAAGTTGGCAGCCAGCGAGGAATGACAAGGACCTTGGTCAAAGTGCACTGACTAAGGCCCATGGAGACCACACAGGAGGCGAAACTGGCACCTAGGAAGATTGGATTGGGAAAAGGAGGTAGTTTCTTATGCACAAAGGAAAGCCTCATTGGGTAAAACCCTCGAGAAGGAAATACCTAGAGCGCTCGGTCACACTGAAGCTGGGAAAACCATGGGGAAAAGTGCTAAAGGCTAAAGGCAGGACTCGCACTCCAAAACTGGTAGTATATATGGGGGCACCCTTCGGCAGTAAGTGGATTTGGAGAAAAACGAGCAATTCCATTAAGTGGTAGATGCATGGCAGGTCGAGGAGAGAGAAAACTGCCACTCATCACACGTTAATGGTTGAACAAGTCATCCGCATGAAATGAGCTAATGATGTTGGATCTAGGGGCTCTAGATCTAATGGCTAAGAATGCACCCAATGAAAGAACTGGATTTTCTAGGGGATTAAGTCACGATCTATAAGGATTTGAGGTCTGATTTGACCGCTGAGGTGGCAGATGAGTCATTTCCCGATGTAACCAAAGAACTAAACTGATGAGGAAGAGCTCGTGTAGTTCGCGAGAGGACAAGTGGCCACTCCCTGTGAGTCGATGACCATGACGCAGAAACATGAAATTCCAAGTGAACAGTAGTAGGTGATCTGAAAGAGATGGAAGGGGAATCAAACAGTCGTGAGATCAATTGTCCTTAAAGCCATGAACAGAGAAAAGAAAAAATGAGAGAGGACACCGAGATGAAGAACTGGAGAGAAGAAGACAAAGACAAAGAAGCGAAGAGAAAGTGAAGCAAAAGGTAGAAAAGACAGAGAGTTGAGATGATCCAGGTGGATATTGGTGGCCACCTGCCAAATCCACTTGGACCCCCACCATTTTTTCTTTCAGCTCTTCAGTTTCCTAAATTGTAGCACAATTTACTATTTTTAGCAGTTTTTCAAGTCCTGAACTTCCGGAGTCGTTTTGAGGCCCTAAAAAAAGTTGGGGAAATTTGGGGGCAACATGTCCATAGGCTATGTGCCCTTCCCAAAGTAGAGTCTCGAATAGACTTTCTAAGAGCTATTTACGTGTCAAACGAAGATCGTTGCAAAGTTATGCCCTGGGAAAGTGATGTACCAATTACCAAACAAGCCCACGGTTTGGCCTATTTCATCTTCTAGGGTTAGGTTTGGAATGTTAAGGGTTTTCCACTATTCCTCAACAAAAAAATAGGCCTTTGAGCCTCATTGTAAACACAGTTCAGAGGATCTAGCCACCACATCTCTTCTCATAGATAAGCTACCATCGCCCTAGCTGGTTTATTTTCAACTCTGTTTGTAAGCATATTTCAGTGTTTTCCATTAATGAAATGAAGTATTATTTCCGTTGCATCTTTGTGTATATAGTTATCTCTGTATTTTGTCGTGTTCCTGTTTAAATCTGGATCACGAGATGACCTGTAACATAATGCAACATTGAGTCATCCCTGAGAGGATCTGTCGAGAATTGAGCACCACATTGGGCTCCTCCCATTAAGGACCAGAGAGGTCAAGAGCTAGTAAGGCAAAGAGTCTGTGTACTCCAATGGCTTGGGGAATCCAAGAACCACCATGCCAAGCATCATTTCTATTTCAAGAGACTCAGATTGAGCTCCTCATTGTAATTCTCTGCTTTAAAGACACAATAAAAGAAGGCCACCACTAAATGATGGACCGGAGACGTAGCCCTGGAGGATAGGGTGAACTCCTTATTAATTTTTGTGTTCTTGTATTTTCTTACTGTGTTTCTCTATTGTTTTCCATTTTCCAGTGTCTGTGTATTTTGCAATCTGATCGATCTGTTGCCAAAAATAACATAGACACAGGCCAACACATGAGTCTGTAATACCTTCATTCAATAATTCTTTAACTGAGGTCACTCAAGGGTGATTTTTAGATCAGTCTTCATCCATGGATGCATCCATTGTTGATCTTTCGTAGGACACACCATATGTTAGCCCATCATCCAACAATAGAGAGTACCAATCATTCATTGGAAATCCACTTGATCTTTCATCTACATTTTGTAGAAACGCAGAGGGTGAACATCCTTCCTCCTCATCTACCCCTCTGTGTGATTCATCAAACCATGAGGATGCCGACCAACATCCTAAATTTTCTGATCTTGGTTGTCATGATCTCTTCAACTCATCATTCAATGTTGATTCACTCATTGTTAATTTTTCTAAGCCACTAGTCTATGAAGATCGTTGTCCTGAGGTTTGTTTCGCTTTCGATTAGGAAATTGTTCAAACACTCAAGGCTCTTGATCACTCATCTATATGCACTAAAGATCAATCTAACACTCAGATTTTACTTCCTCCACTCAAACTACATGATCCCATTGCTCCTGCATTGGATTAGTCTAGGATTGCAAGCACTCGTGCATGACGCAAGTTATCTTCGCTTCTTTCGTTTGCTTGCATGTCACAGTCAAGAGTGTGCTTATGCTTCAAAGTTGCACATATTGTCACACAACACCATGATAAGTGCACGGACTACCCATCATGCACGTGCACTCACTTATGTCCCGTGGGAACTTTGAATCATGAAGTGTGGTTGTCTTCATTGTTATATCTTTCTTGCTTGCTGGTTCGCACAACTGGGTTTCTCGCAGACCAAGCATTCAGAAACAAGCATCTACCAATGCGTCGGTGGCTACAGTGGAAGTGTCACTTCAAGATATCAGTTCCATGTACCATTAGTGTAGGAGTAGGAGTAGTGTTTTCTTTCAATTGTGTTAGGGTCCTATAATTTATAGGATATCAAGGTGATTGAGTATTTCATAGTTTGCATATTTAAATTTCTTCATAGATTCCAATATTCAATTTATTTCACAAAAAAAGGGAATAGAAAAGAAATAAAAATAGGGTATATAAAAAGAAGAAAAAGAACAAAAGAGAAAAAAAATGGAAGAAAAAAAGAAAACCCCAAATCTTGTTCAAACCATACAGTCTAAGCACGATTGAACAAATTTCAATTTTTGTTGATAGGTTAGAAAGTAAAGATCTTCCAAATAGTTTAATCTTGTCAAATCAGTAGCTAGGTAGAAATAATTGGTTCAACTATTTAATCTTGACCAAGGGGAGAAATAAGCTATAGAGTAGGTTAGAATTTAAAAAGAAGAAAGAGATAAAAAGAGAAAGGGTCTGCAAGTCCAAGTGCACCCTGCAAATGAAAAAGAAAAAATGCTAGATTAGGGGAATAAGGGTGGGTAGATTGAAGAAAATTCAAGGAAAGAGAAAGACATGAAAATTTATTTTAGATTGGAGGACATATCCCATTGTTTTCTTAAGGTTGGAAGAAATATCCTATTGTTTTTCTAAAGTTGGGGTAAGAAATAAAAAACGAGGGTTCTTATGCTATTTTAATATCATTACCCCCTAACTTTACTCTATACCCATATTTGCCTATAGTTTGCACCCCTCATTTATTCCCTACTGTTACAGGTCTATTTGGGCACATCACTCTTGACATTCAAATCAATACTATTATGGCTCATCAAACCCTAATTCAGTTGTTACATGCCATAGACAAGTCAACTCATTAAATGCTTCCTTCTGTGAAAGTTTCATAGCCTAAAGCCTTCTTGAAATGCCTCCTTGGGACACCAGTGTAGCCTAAGGCTTGAGACAGTGCACTGCAGGGCAGGAAGGCCCACCATGGCCTGCCCTACAGTGCACTTAGGCCCTCTTTGACCTGCGCTGGGCGAGATTGAGAGAAGTTTTCATATGATTTTGCGAATATTCCTTCATTCTAGATGATTCTAGAAGGATCCCATCTCTTATCTCCTCTTATGAGCTCAAAATTAGATAGGCTAAGGATCCATTAACCTCCTATCCTCTCATCCCTTGCTCCATGTAAACTAACTCCAAGTTTGGAAGGCCATTCAATACCCTCATTTATGACAAAACCACCTCGATTTCCTATAAAACCACCTCCATTTGTAAGGAAATTCTATTGGTTTGAGAATTGAGTTTACGTTAAGCAATGTTATGCTACCAGAGTAGTGTTCTTTTGATGTGGCAAGGGTTGGAATGACGCTACAAGAGTGGCACAAGATCGAACTATATTGGCTGATACTCTTCCTTCTACAGTAATAAAGAGCTTATTCCTTTTCTCATATGATTTTTCATATTTTTGATGATTATGTGTTTTAGTGTCTTCAATTCCGTTGTTTTATAGTAGATAGGTCATGTATGCTTTGATTGTTTCTTGTTTCTATTTCTCTTGATACAAGTACCTTTTGAGAAGATTCAGTTGAAGTGGGAGCAACGGGAGTGATACAAAATAGATGAAGGAAGCGAAGGACTAAAAGTAAGTTCCTCCATCTCATATATCTTCTATAAGAAAAGGTTAAACTACTTTATTTTTGTTGTTCTAGGTAGGGAAAATGTGTTTATCCGTAGTTGAAAATTCCATATAACAAATTGGTGACCTTACTGGGGAACAACTATCATTCTTGGTGGCTTACCCTCATCATATTACACCATAGTAGGCTTTTCTTGACTTTTTTGATCTTATTTCAGTCTTTTTAAAGTGATTTTAGTCAAAAATTGTGCTTGCATATCTCTTGATTTGACTCTCTGGCACCAACGCAATGTTGGTCTTGACACAGTGCACTACATATGTGGTTAAGTAAAATTATAAGTGTGGACACAAACAAATTCCTCTAGCAAAATAATGGGTCTAGCGATAACTAATACATTCTATGGAAGATTTCCTTATGTTAGAACCAAATAATAGTGCCTAATTCTTAGTAAACTTTTCCCGTTTGATGATGTCCTTGCTTGCTCACTCCAGCTATCTCTCACTTCTTCAAACACCTAAAACAAGTAAACAACATCAAAAAACAACCGTGATAATAGAAAAATTGTAATTCAACCTACTTAACAAGTCAAGAAACATTAATCCATGAATTTGTAAGATGAAAAATCACGTAGGAAATCAATCGATAGTTGCATATATATTGAATCAAGAAGAGATTACAACCATTGTCTTGACATTGTCATTCTCCTCTAACATGACCAGGTTCCCACACACTTCTGCTAGCACTCCATGATGGCCTCAACAAAATTAGTTTTAAGGCTCTTCCTTTTAGGCTTCACTCCAAACCAAATTCACACTTCTCCCTCACACAACTAGAGAGCTACAACTATGAATAGCTTGTTGTTTGCTCCAAACTTAATTAGCACTAGCACACTAATATTAACACTAGCTTGTGCTTGGGAAAAGGGGAGGTTTATATAGGATGAATGAATGGGATATGGATCCTCTTCTCATGGGAGAAGGTCTAATCCCTTGAGGTAGTTCCATGATTATAGGGGAAAGGAGCCTAAACTGACATCCTTGACCCCATCTGGCCAAACCATTTACTAGAATTCTGTTACGAAGATTCTAGAGCTGGAATCTTTGACTCTATTTTAAAAACTTTCCATAAGAGAACTGACGCGACTGTAACAAATCTTAGTCGCTCTGGTCGGTGCTAGGGATAATGTTAATCCCTACATATTGGCACAAGGAAGATAAGGGCCATTAGCATCAGTCTTGTAAATTGGGTAAAACAAAGGTTTTTGCGGAAATGGTGCAAAAGGGAATTGATCTTCTCATGAGGAGGGACACAATGAGAGTTTCTTCATGAAGGGTAAGCATGTAGAGTTCACTGTAGAGGTCCTCCAGGATCAGGAAATGGGGAGTACAGGGATAGTGACAAATGTTGTGTAATAGATGCCCCCTAAAGCATGAAGGCTAAATTAGAGTGAGGGATGAAATGCTTTATGAATTAGTGTGGGTAACCATAGTCTGTTGTCGGAAAACTTGCAAGCAAGTATAGATACATATTCATAACTGAGAACTCTGTCAAATGATACATGAATCGTGGCATGGACGCAACCATCCAGGGAATGATCATGTAAGTGGATCCAGGTATGGGTGCAACCATCCATCAAAGAGGATCATAATGAAACCAAGGTATGGTCGGAGCCATCCAAAAATGAGAAGTATCACATATGATAACTTGTGGTATGGTTGCAACCATCAATCTGAAAGAGAGATGTATATCAACATAACCATGTCATGTCACTTCACCACCTGGACTTTTGTGATTTGAACCTAGGGTCTTGCACTCCAACATGACCCGATCAAAGTACAAATCCTAACATGTGAATAGATGTGTTGATGCTGAACATGCTAGAAAGTTGCTTGATTACCAGTTAATGATGTAAACTATTAACAAGCGCGAGAGAAACCACCAATAATGACAATGGTCCTCAAGGTACTATGAACACAATCCACAGAATGTGAATAAAGGAAATGAAGTCGAACACCCATGAAATCACTCAATTGAAAGCCAATGACGTGAACTTGTCGTCAAGTGTGAAGAACTTGCCATTAAGGCATGCAAGCTCTAAGGTACTGGAAGGGAGTCTCTAAGTAAACTTCCTGGATAATGAGCTGAAGTCGATAGGAAGTGACCATGTCAAAGGAGGGCCATGATGTATCCCACATCATCGACAGGAGACGAAGGGATGCAAAATGATTTTGGATGATACAGAGAATCAGAGGTAAATGTAACTATAGAAGGATAACCCTTGAACATATCAATGACACGACTAGAAGTTTGGTAGCTTTTGGATCCATAGGATTGGTGGTCATGATGACATGGCTGAGATCAAATGGGAGGAAAAAATGAATTGCCCAACCTAGGAAGGTTAGTGAAACAAAGGAGGATATCCCAACCCGACACGAAACAAAAAGTGTCATGTTCAAGAGTGAGCTTCCAACACAACTGATTGGATTTCCAAATTTTCCTGCACCATTTTTGGCAAGTACCCCAATTATTTTTAATCGCAAGCTTGAAGGGGATAGCATATGCTTGCACTATAAGTTCATCCTTCAGACGAATTTGACCTAGTAATTTTAATGATCCCTAAGAAGGAGAAGCTCATGTTTGTCATGGTGATGAATCTGATGTCATTTAATATTTTAACGAGTCCAACAAAGGTGTAACTTGATATCTTTTACATGTTTAAAGAGTCTGAAAAAGACATGTAAAAGAAAACTCCACATGGTCCCTTTTCATACATTTGTGTCTCTCGAGCCCGAAAAGGTAGAACACAACACTTGAGAGAACCGCTTGACCATTTCAGTGAAGGAGTACCTTTTTCCTAAATAGTGCATCCCAACCTGAAAAGGGGTAAACTTATACTGGGTGCACGATGTTTCACATCAGTTAACAAGTTCAAAACCACAAGGGCTCAACTATATTTTCTCTTTTAAAAGGTTAGAAAAGAGCTTGAAAGTGGACCCCCCATTTTATTCTCTTTTACGAGTCAAAAGGGAAAAATACTTTGCAATCTTTTCATTTTTTATGAGTCAGAAAAGAGGTTAAAGGTGACTCGTCTTGGAGGAAAGAGTGGTATAAAGTGTAGCAATTGGTTCCGACAATGGAGGAATTGCTCAAAATATGTAGTGGTCAAGAGGTTGGCTAATAAAACCACCCATTGGTATGGTTCCTCAGGAAAGGAAACGCAACCAAGTGAAATCATATGATCGGCCAAAGAGATGGTGGGGATGGAATGAAACAACCAAGGCTCATTTAGCATAAATTAGCTGATAAAAATGGCAATCACGAGATGTAAATTGGACATGGTTTCATTTTTACACAAGCTTGAACCATGGAGAACTCTACTTGGATTTAGTTTCATATTTACACAAGCTTGAAATGAAAATTTATGCTTGCTATAAGTTTGCATGCCCCCTACATAATGACTCAATCGAGGTACATGCCCCCCAAGCTTCATTTCATTCAACTAGGTGAATGGAATGAAGGTTCACTTTCAAGATCCAGGAAAGACTTGACTGGGATTTTACGAGATCTTAATCACGACTCAATTTGGAAAAGGGAGGTGCTTCATTTTTTTACGAGGTTGAAACAGAGAAAGAACTATCCTCAAACTCTTGTTTCATTTTTTAACGAGGTTGGCACAGGAACAAACTATCCTTAGCTCCTTGTTTCATTTTTTAACGAGGTTGACACAAGACGAGGAACTATCCTCATGACACTATTCATGAACCATACGAGAACATGGCTCCCAATAGGTCTTCAGTAGATGGAAGAACCAGGCTCTGGGAGGAATACATGTCAATTGGTACCAAAGACAAATCAGGTTCCAATGCCCCCAGTATATAATGTACTATACCATCTGACTGATCATTAGTAGATGTGGAGATGGAACAGGTAGCCACATAATTTCCCTATGGTGGAGAAGGTAATACTTGCAAACAAGAGATGGTAGGGGATGATGGTTGCAAAGGAGGTGCTTGGTGACCAATGAATGACAAGTGAGCAATAGTCACAATTCTTCCTTCATGAGGAAAACAAACTACACAGAAAAGTGAAGAAACAAGAGCTCCCATGATATAAACATAGTCATGTCCAAGGAGAATATTGAAATCCAAGGGACCTTGGACTACCATCACATCTATATATATAGTCTTTCCTCCCAAAGTAATGGGGAACTTCGGAAGGACCCCCAAGGGTTGACTGGTTCGTCTGTTGAAAGCCAACAGATTTAGGCACAAGTTGTGGGGAGCTCAAAGCTTGCCAAGTAGTAGAAGACAAGATGCTAACAAACACACCTTCATCTAATATAGTGCCATGTACTACCATATTATAGGCTTGTATGGTGATTTGGAAAGGCACATAAGATGGGAGGCGGAAAGAAGTCAAGTGACTCCAATCAAAAGAAACGACATAACTACTTGGTGGGGATGTCATGTGATTGCCCCCATGCTCTACAAGAAAACGAGAGGGACGCTCCTGAACCACTGGGATGGGAGGGTCACTCTTCAATTCACGGGAATCTGAGGAGATGAGAAGAACATGAGTAGTATGATCACTACTCTCTTCGGGAACGGAGTGAACAACTAAAGGTGGATCCAAGTCGGCACTCTTTTTGACCAATGGTTGGTTGGGAAAAAATGCAAGAGATTCATGCTCAAGAAGAGCATGATGGGTAAGAGATGAATCCAATTCAATATCTTTACCAACTATGAGAGGTTCAGAAGAAAGCCTTTGATAACCAACAGGAAGTTGGGGTTAAGGAGTTGTAAGGTTTTCCAAAATTGTGGAAGCTTTAGCCATGAGAGGAAAACGGCAAAGAATATCTTTCGCTTCACATAACCTATAGGGGAATCTAATATTTCCCTTCTTCTTACCATCATCATCTGAGGGTGTAGCATTGACATGATCTATAGAGATCGATGGGGATGTTCAATCAAGATTTTGAGACGATACCTCTAAGACTCTGGGAATTCCAGGACAGTCTTGAAGGAGATTGTCACCCTTACACAACTTGCAAGGAAATTCTACCTTCCAGGAAGGATTAGAAGGTTTTTCGACGGGGGGTGCATTTGGAGTAATAGTTACACGGTTGGCCTCTTGCTTATTTGACTTCTTCTTCTTTGTATTCCTCTTCTTCTTCTTAGCCTCCTGGTTACTAGATTTCAAACTTTCACCAAGCGAAATAGAAGAGGAAGGTGAAGAAATTAGGGAAGAAGGCAAGGGCTCAACCTTAGAATCATCGTGACATGGTTCAAATGTAGGAGATGTTTGGACAAGAGTCAGGATTCTTGGGACCATTAAGGTCGAAAACAACCAGATAGGTAAACCAATGGTTAACCCAGGGAGGGACAATGTTGCCATATAAGGAGCACCAAAATTTCCAAAAGAAGGAAAAGGACCAAGATTCCCATCTAAGGGGAACCCTTGACTGGTAGACTCTAGAAATGTTGCCATTGGGATCAACCCTAAATAATCACTAAGGAAATTAACTTTAATGATGAATATTTCGTGGGTAGTTAATTTTAAGACATTGAAAAAAAACTTTTCCTTTTCATATTTTAAGAGTCGAGAAAAGAGTGAAAGGTGACTCTATCACTTTCTATTTGAAACGAGCTCGAAATGACAAGTGCTCGGGTGATATTTTATATTTAGGGAGTCAAAAAGATCAAAATGACTACTCAGGGTACTCTAGGCAAAAAGGATTGCCAGGTAACCATGAACTACAGAATACCTCCTGGTGAACTGAGAAGTACGAGCAAGCAATCTCCCCAAATGTTGTGTTTGGTGTATCATGTTCACAAGGTGGTAGACTCGGCTTCCAATAGGTAAAGGATTGCAAACCTAGTAGGGTCTCCCTTTATATACATGGTGGTACGGGGAGCACAAGTTCGTACTAGTGATGTCTAGTGCTGAGGTGAACGAAAGTTGCTAGGTTTAAAAATGCCAGAACACATCTCTAGCCTAGACCACTAAATGCGAGCATTAAGTTTCAATGCTTCCTTAGGTTAATTCAATAAATTTTAACGGTTGATCTTGAATTAGGTTTCAATTACAAGTCCCTACCACTGTCATCTCAAAAAAATCCTACATGCAGCTATATGAGAAAAGAGATCTTTGTCTTCGATGAAAGTTAACACTAACTGAGGGATAGAGAGCACACAATCAATGAAACAATAAAAGAATGAAAAATTTCACTAATACATGTCCTAAATGCACTTAATCTTCCTTTAACAACAAAAGAAGTTCCATTTCATTTCCAATTCTTACGATAATGTAATTCTAGCTTCTTAATGATGTTACTAATGCAATACTTTCGCTTATGTAAACTAGAATGATGTTCTTCTTTTCATAAAATGAAAAATGAATCTTTCACATAAAGCACTTTAATGAAAAATTTCACAATTCTGAACAAACAAACATTGATTAAATCGAAAGCATGATAAATGAAACTAAAAGAAACTTCTTCCCTGAATCAAACAAACCAAACACATAAGTGCTTCAATATACAAACCAAGCAATGTAATATATTCTCAGAACGAGAAAAGAGACACTCGTAATAAGAGAACAAATGAGACTCTTTCACTTATTCAATTGAAAATGAAGCAAACAAAGCATCCAAGTCACTTCTGGGAGGAAGAAGAGAGTCTGAGGGTCAAGACACACTGGCACTGGAATGGGAGAAATTATTATTTTTTCTTAACTCAGAGATCGGAGTGACTTTTGGGCCAAAAGTAGTGTTGATCGGCACAATTGGCACGACTTTCAGGCTAAAACTAGCACTGATATGCCTGATTGGTGAGACTATTTAGCCAGAAATAGCATTAATCGAGGGATTCAAAGAAAAAATAAAAAAGAACTTCACACAGGACCAAAATCAACATATCAGAGGATGGGCTAAACCAAGCAAGCACACAAACCAAGCTAGATGAAGCTCTCTAGTCAGGGAGAAAACGGTCTAGAAGGCTTACAAGGTCAAAATCATGAGAGAAAAACACACTGTTCAAGATTGGGGACAAACCTAATTGACAGCAAGCGCCAGAGGCTAGTCGGCGTGACTATTTCTCAGCATATCAAACTGATCGACACAACTATCAGGGGATTAAGTGCATTGATCAAGGGAGCCAAGAGAAAAAAAAAATTGAAATAGGGACCAGATCTGCTACTATGAATTTCAAACTCAGGCCAGTAAGTAGTAGAAAAGAAATAGAACCAAAGGGAAAAAGTGGAACCAGAAAATTTTACATGAAATCATGAAATCTAAGATAAACAAAAGGATGGTTTACCCAGCAGAGTCGCCAATTTGTGGTGAAGTAAAATTATAAGTGTGGACATAAACAAATTCCTCTAGCCCAATAATCGGTCTAGAAACAACTAATACATTCTATGGAAGATTTCCTTAGGTTATACCCAAATAAAAGGGCCTAGCTCTTAGTACGCTTATCTCGTCTGATGATGTCCTTGCTTTCTCGCTACAACTATCTCTCGCTTCCTTCTTCAAACACTTGAAACAAGTAAACAAGAACAAACAACAACCATGATAATAGACAAATTGTAATTCAACCTACTTTACAATTCAAGAAAAATTAACCCATGAATATGTAAGATGAAAAATCATGTAGGAAATCAATCGATAGTTGCATATATATTGAATCAAGAAGATATTACAACCATTGTCTTAACATTGTTGTTCTCATCTGACAAGACCAGTTTCCCACACACTTCAGCTAGCAATCCATGATGGCCTCAACAACAATAGTTTTAAGTCTCTTCCCTTTAGGCTTCACTCCAAACCAAATTCACACTTCTCCCTCACACAACTAAAGAGCTACAACTATGAATAGCTTTTTGTTTACTCCAAACTTAATTAGCACTAGGACACTAATGTTAACACTAGCTTGTGCTTGGGAAAAAGGAAGGTTTATACAGGATGAATGAATGGGAGATGGATCCTTCTCATAGGAGAAGGTATTATCCCTTGAGGTAGTTCCATCATTATAGGGGAAAGGAGCCCAAACTGACATCCTCAACTCCATCCAACCAAACCATTTACCAGACTTCCGTTACGAAGCTCCTAGAGCTAGAAGCTTCAACTCTATTTTAAAAAACTTTCAATAGGAGGACTGGTGTGACTGGAACAAAGCTTAGTCGCTCTGGTTGGTGCTAGGGATAGTGATAATCCATGCATATCAACATGAGGAAGACAAGGGTCATTAGCGTCATTCTCGTAAACTGGGAAAAAAGAAATTTTTGGGGAAATTGTGCAAAAGGGAATTGATATGCTCATGAAGAGGGACACAATGGGAGTTTCTTCATGAAGGGCAAGCATGTAGGGTTCCCTGTAGAGGTCCTACAGGATCAAGGAATAAGGAGTACAGGGACAGTGAAAAAATGTTATGTAACAGCAGAGTAGCCCCTACCTTAGAGACAGAGCATTCCAGTGCATTATCTCCTACTCTAGCCTATGTTGATCCTCCTTAGGCTAAAAGCCCACCTTTGGCTTGATTTTTCCAAAGTTGCTTCTAATTTTGTTTGATGAAAGATCAATGTTTTCAATGGTTTTGGAATTAATTTGTCTTTCTCATCTTAGCCCTACTTTGGCCTTAATTGTTCTGTGTTTCTTAAGTGATTTATTTATCATTATCAATTCATTATCAAAGTTAGCTTATAATCGATTAGTCTTTTCTGAAAAGGAAGTGTCGTAAAGTCTTCTTTTCTTGCGAAAATGATTGATGGATTGTTTGTGCATTTAGTTTCCTTTTTTCATCTAAACATTAAGGGAAATGAAAAGAAAAAATTGCATTTTGCATATTGTACTTTGTGAATGCTTGATAGGAGTAACTAGGGAAATTGCATTAGGTGTGCTCTTTTCTCTTTGTCAAAGATCTAATTGCTCTATCCCTTACTAGCTATGGTTTTCATTGTTAATTGAATGAAAGAATGTTTCTCATGTTAGTTGCACTCTAGGAATTGCAAACAAACATCATGTGGTGAACCTTTAAAGGAAAATTCTTAAAAAGATCAACATAAAAGTTATCTCAATTAACCTAATGGAGCATTGTAACTTAACACATAAAATTTAGAGGTTATAAGCTAGAGACGTGTTTCAGCATCATAAAACATAGAAGATATCATTAATTGTATACGATACGTTCTGAGTGTGATACCTCATTCCACGCACGTAAGTATATTGTAGCTGATCCACATACCTTCAGGTATATAGGGTGGTGTTATAGTACGAAAAGTATAAAGGAATGTCTCACTGTGTGGTTTTGCATTAGACAACACTAACATTGATTGGGCCTCCATGTACTTTCGGGTATATATGGGAGGACTACATTAGGTTGCTCTCCATCCTTAGGTAACCGATTCGGTTTCCTTGTACACTGTGATACATCGAACATAGCATTCAGGGAGATTGCCTACATGTATGTTAAGTCCTTGGTTTATTGAAGCAGTATATTACAATTCACATTTGCTTGGTAATCCTTTTGCCTATATTATCCCTCTTTTTTTTTTTTTTTTTTGATTAAAATAAAATTAATTTACCATGGATAACATCCTCCACGTCACTCCTTAGTTGATCTTAGGTTGAGACATATGGCAACAAATCTGGAGTCCACCAATCAAGGAATTCCTTTTGGTGTGAATCCTAGTCCTTTTCCTCCTTTCAGAAATATTGGTGCTCTATATATGGCTACATTATCCCCTCTAGGATTTACCATTGACTTGCCAGTATGATTTTTTTCAACCTCCTTGGTTCAAAATGTTGTGATTTCTCCGCAAACGAGTACTCACCCACCTAGACAAAATCAACCTCCAATTGATCCTAAAGTTGATCGTTTAAATTCTTCGTCAATTGTTTCTTCCTCCCCTTCTTCCTCTTCTCCTAGTGAAAGCATTGACACTAGTAACTAGGTGGATAAGAAGAAGAAGAAAGGGAAGAAGAAGAAGAAGAATAAGAAGAAGAAAATTCAACAGGGGGGAAACTAGGAAACCATTGCTTCGAATGGAAATTCTGATGACAAACCATCCAGTAAGCCTCACAAACTTCGATATCTGTGCAACCTTTCTACGGGAGACCATATTCTTCGAAACTGTTCTGGTATTCCTCAGATCTTAGAAGAATGGTCTTCTCCTTCTGATCATCCTATGCCATCAACTTCTGGATATCATGATGGTGACACACCATCAACTAGTGGTAGTAAAGTTCATGGAAAGAAGGGTAAAGTTAGGTTTCCCTATAGGTTATGTGAAGGGAATCACCCCATTCACCTTTGTCCCTATCTCGATGAAGCCGAAAAAGTGTTCGATAACCATCCTGCTTCTCCACAATGACTTCCATCTAGTTATAGGAGACTCTCCCTTAATCCTTCACTAGTTGATGAAGTGACTGGCCCCAATCAACCATCGGTCAAACCCACTCTCCCTAAATGTGAATCCCATGAGTCTATACCTGACCAATCATAGGTCGAGGAAACAATTGACCTGATTTCACCTTTAGTTAATCACACCTTTCCTGTCGAGAGTGAGTATGATACCACTCAGGTTCTTTTCATTTTCTCAAATTACAATGAGCTTGGAGGAAACCCTCCTATTCAATCAAGAAAAAAGGAAAATCCTCCCACTCTCATAACTCAAGGGGGTAATTCTCTCATTCTTATGGTACCCCCTCCAAGTAGTCTGGTCACTTTCTTTGATTGGAATCGGCTGGTAGGATGTTGTCTTCCTTATTATGTGCCTTTCCAAATCATAGTACAGGTTTATAATATGATTGTATCTGGCACTATTATAGATGAAGGTGCATCTGTGAGTATCCTTTCCTCCACTGATTGACAGGCACTCAGTTCGCTGCCTCTTGTGCCTGTTACCTAGAATCTGTTGGCTTTTAACAAAGGAATGAGTCAACCATTAGGGATCCTTCCTGAGTTACCTATTACTTTGGGAGAAAAAATTGTTTATCTCAATGAGATGCAAAGAAAATTTTAAGGATGGAAATTTTTCTTGAAGTTTAGAAACATTGGCGAATCTCATTAATCCCTAATATGCAAACTATAAAATGTTTATTGATATATTTGTAAAATTATTCAAATTTATAATTATTTTATATATAGTCTCTATATAATGTTGGCGATTTTAAAGGTAAAATAATTTTATATTCTAAAATTTGGGCGAATCACCTTTTATAAAAATTGGAAATTAGCGAATCTTTTTGTGGAAAAATCATGGAAGATTAGCCCACTGGGCGAACATTAGCCCCTAAAATTTTCCATGATGAGATGGTAGTCCTAGGCCCTTTAGATTACAATTTACTTCTTGGGCACGACTATGTTTATGACATGGGAGCTATTGCTTCAACACTCTTTTGAGTGATGTGTTTCTCGCATGAAGATAGAATTGTCACTGTTGACCAACTTTCATTTCCCGGTCCAAATATGGGTTCCAGTTAACCATATTCCCTTAATGGTCCTTTTGTCCCAATGTTGTCTTCCCCACCATGGGTCAATTATGTGGCAACTCGTTCCATGCCTACATAACCTGATGATCAATTTCGTGATGTTGAGCATTATGTACTAGGGTAATTGGAACCAAATCTCTCTAATGGATTCCTTCTATGTATCCCTCCTAGAGAATTGTTCTCCCATCTAATGAGAACCTCTTGGAAGTTATGACCTCTTATGGGTCGTGATCAAGGAATCACGAGGATAGTTCCTGGTCTTGTGTCAACCTCGCTAAAAAAATGAAACAAAGGGTAAGAGAATAGTTCCTTGTCTTGTGTCAAGCTCGATAAAAAATGAAACAAGTAATCTGAGAAAATTTCCTTATATTGTGTCAAGATCATTAAAAAATGAAACAAGATCCCCTGGAGCAAAGTTCCAATCTGATTCTTTGATTAGATCTCGTAAAATCCTAGTTGAGTCTTTCACTTGATCTTGTAAATGAACCTTCATTCCATCCACCCGATAGCCATGATTAGTCTACTTAGGTGAATGTAATGAAGCTTGGGGGGCATGCACATAGAATCGAGTCATCATTCTAGGGGCATGTAAACCAATCTCAAGCATAGTTTTTTGTTTCAATCTTGTGTAAACACGAAACTGAATCCAAGCACAATTTTTCGTTTAAGGCTTATGTAAACATGAAACTAAATCCAGCCATAGTCCCCTATGGTTCAAGCTTGTGTAAAAATGAACCCATCTCCATTTTAACCCTCGTGAATTCCATTCTATCAACCTCTTCCATCATATGAGCCTTGGTTTTTCTCCCATTGTCACTATTTGCTTGGCTGATCATATCATTTCACTTGGTTGTTTTACCCTTTTTGAGGAACAGTTGCATTGAGTGGTCTTATTAGCCAGGCTCTTCACATAAATCAACATGTTTTGAGAATTTCCAACATCACCAAAACTAGTTGCTATCCTAGACACCACTTGTTCCTCTAAGTGGAGTCCTCCTTAAGCTATTTTTAGACTCTTAAAAAATTAAAAGATTACTGAGTATTTTCCTTTTTTGACTCGCTAAAAGAAAACAAAAATAGGGTGCCTGCTTTCAAGCTCTTTTCCGACTCTTTAAACACGAAAAGATTGATGGGTGCTCGTCCTTTTCAGCTCGTAAACAGATTGGAAATGACATCTACTTAGTATATGTTTATGCTTTTCTAGACAGAGATAGATTATTTACGAAAAGGGAATACATTGATCAAACATGGTGTCATGCGGAAAGAGTTAATCTTGCGGACAAAACCAACCTCCCTAGAAGCCTAAGACTTTCTAGTGAAAAACAAGACAATTAAGAGAAATCCTTCTCTAAACATACATTTACCATACAAGAAATCAAGTGTTTAGATCCTACCTGTAGTCCAACGCTGTTGTAGTAGTCCAGCCTCGTCGATCCGGATGAGCTCCTCCTTCACTTTGAAACCTGCATTCACTAACAATCAAACGATTAAATAGCACCTGAATATCTCATAAAATAAAACCTATTCAACATACAGACCAAGGAGTATATGAAACAACTCATTAATAACAAATTGTTGAGAAGAATGGACTTATTTGTATTAATAGGAAACAAAAGAAACCATTACAACCTGAGCCTTGGTGTTGTGCAATTTCCTCCCAGGGTCCAGCAAGAGTTTTCCTTTACTTTGATAAGCTCACCCACTTCCAAATGAAACAAGAAAGGATGGGAATCTCTCCTCACAAGCTTCTACAAGGAAGTCCTAATTCCAGCAACATCTACCCTTTGGAATGTTCAGCTTTTAACCTCCCCTCCTCTGGCCCAATGTCTGCATTTATAATGCTCTAAAGGAAGTTAATCAGGTCCAACATCAATGGGATATGCCCCTCTTTTGGATGGGGTATCTCCTCTCTTGATGGGATAAGTTCCTCTTTCATAGAGATACATGAACCATCTGGAGGCGCTCAATACACGTCAAACAATCTTCTAGAATTCTCTAGAAATGACCCCAAGTAACGTTTTTAAGATGAAACTCGCACCTTTTGACCTTTATAGGAGTACACACCCACCCCTTTACATACAGAGCGTGTAAGGATGCAGGTATTGTGAACTTGGGATGCGTACATGCAGGTAAGGTAGAGAGAAACTACATACCCAGAGATAAACATGTTTTTTAAAGACTTTCTCTCTTTCTTAAAGTTTGACATGGAGAGCAGAGGTATGAGGCTTGCCAAGGAGGATAGTATGATTGGTGATGGAGCCATACTAACTGCAGATAGTCATGGCGACAAATTTTAGTGTAACAGATTGCCCCCTAAAGTGCGAAGCCTGTAATAGATTAGGGTTTTATATCATCTAGGAAGGGAGAAGTACTTTATCATTTCAAGGATTATCTTGTCGAGAGCCCAGTCAGAACTTGCAATTTTCAACACAAAATACATGTATAAGATTATATCATCACTGAGGTAGGCATTCCCATACTCAGATCAAAAACTTTAACTAACAGACTAACCACTACTCTGATACAGGAATGATTTCATAGTACATCATAATCATAGACTCATGTAGACACAGTATGGATGTAGCCATCT
>APFE030591605.1:30906-61109 GCA_000404065.3 Pinus taeda | reverse complement strand
TCTTCAAGGTAAGAAGCGCCTAGGTCTTCTTCTGGAGCAAGCTCTTCAATAGCAATCAAACTAGAAGGAAGATTTTTGGTGATGACTCATTCTACCCTAGGTGAACCAGGAACACTAGAAGTAGGAGTAACAGGTTCAGATATTTGAGGTTCTTTGCCTATATCACTAGCAGATGAAACACTACCAGTAAGCTCGGAAACCGCAACAGCTTCAGGATTATAACCTATTTCTAGATTTTGGTAATCTGGATGAACTACCAACAAAGACTCTCCTTCTTCAGGTGGACTTACTCTACTGCCACTAGGAGAAGTTACAAGGATTTTCAAACCTTCTTAATGAGCCCGAACCTCTTCAGGAGGTTCACCCCGCAATCTACAGGATCGCCTCAACAAATCAGCCAGAGTAACAACTTCAGGAGACTCGCCCCGAAGTCTACGGGAGCGTCTCGGTGATTTAGCCACAGCTAAAAACTTTTAACTACTACACATGAAAACAAAGTAAAATCTCAAAGCAAACCACCTAAAGTCGCTAAATAACCAATCAAATTTGAAACATACGCCTAAAGAATCTAGGGCATCAAACCAAACACAAACAGTAAGCTCCCAGACCAAAAACACTAGTTGGTGATGAAATCCAACCTCGTAGGATTCAGTACAGAAATGGCGGATGGAACAGTTACCCCGGCAACCTGCTTAATGAATAGACTGGACCAAGTTCCTCCACTTTAACCGTCTCGAGTGAAGTGAACCCTGCAGAAAATCCAAGTGAGTCTAGCTGACGTCTGCTCCAGGTACAGTGGGATCTTCCCTCCACCGTCACCTTGGGTAGAATCCTAAGATAATGGTCACTAAGGTCACCAACAACAACAAATACACCTGGGGGAACAGTCTACACTCCGACAGCATGCAAGGGCAGAGTATCAAGCTTAATCCCCTTACCGGCTCCTTGACAATAATCCAAGGTTTACCAATAATTGACCCCTGGCTCCTCGACAATAATCTGAGGTTTACCATTTGTAATACGTGCGTGTCTAGCGTCGTTCCCAACGAGGGAGGATTGATCCCCTCATTGGTTCGGACACGAGCTCGTGCTTCTCCTTTAAGAGGAGCTTTCCTAGAGTATAAATGTAACAATTGGATTTATCCTATCACAAGACAAGCTACTTGTTTGGTTTTGTTGTCTTGGAGAGTTAATTACTCTCCTACTCCAAGACACTAGCCTGATCTATATTGGTACTTCAGAGCCCTAGTAAAAGAAAAGTTACTAAGTTGATTTTACTTTAAGTGTTAATTTTATGGCTTTTCTTTAAGACAAAAGGTAGTGGAGATGAAACTGATGGTGTGTAGACTCGACTCAAATCCACTAAAAAGATGCACCTAGGATGATTTACACTACTTTTCTTTTTCAATGAATTCCCTAGCTAAGAGAGTTGGAGAATGCAAACTTTTGATAAAAGCAACTTTCTTAAAAGACAATCAAAGAAACAATCTCTTTATCTTTTCCAAGCATACAACACATGACCACTCATTACTTGCACGAAAAATTCCTTTTTCTTTCAAAACTTCAAATGCTACTCTAAAACAAACTTCGCAAAGGAGATCTTTTTGTATTTTCATATTTAATAAAGCATGTAAAATTAATCTAATCAAAAGAAATTTCAAGATCTAGAAAAATCTATGAAAAACTCACTCGAAAAGCAAATCAACGGAAATTTGTCTAAAGTTACCTAAAAGTAAATCTAAGAAGCAAAAGCCTACTAAGATGATTCCTGGATGTTTTACTTGGCAATAACCAATCCAAGGACTAGTTTATGCAGAATAACAAACTAATCAAAACAAAAAATCAAACTCTTTTTGTTCTTTTTGTAAAATGAAATTCACAACTTAAATCAACAAGCTATTTTGAAATTTCGCAAAGAGACAACTCAAAGGTAGGTTGCTCATGCGGGTAGACTTTATGACCGGTCTGACTCCTAAGAAGACTACCAAAACCAGAGATATTTAAGGCTTCACAACTTCTAAATCCAAAGTCACTACAGGACCAACACAAAAATCAAAACCCTAAGGCTGAAATCTCAATGAATTTCACTAAAACTTTCGACACTAATGGAACAAGTTCAGGTGAAGATTTTTGACAGTCAACCAGTGGATCTGGGCAGTAAAGACTAAGAAAAACAAAATCTAAAGGGAAAAGTGATGAAAAGGAAATTTTCTCAATTTTAACAGGGTATGCAGGCAGCCTGTTTAACCAGGTGCGCCCACGCTCTGTGTGTAAAGATACAGTGCGTATAGGTACGCACTGTGTCTAACTCAGATGGTGCGTACTACTGCAAAATGAAGAAAAACAAAATTCTAACTCGACTCTAAGCTAAGCCACCCAAAAACACAGTAAAGCAATCAAAAAAAAAAAAAAGCAAGACTCTTTTCAGATCAAAGTTATACTCAAAGGAAAAGTCAATCACATCAATGGATTCCCCAGTGGAGTCGCCAATTTGTCAAGCGGAAAGAGTTATTTTTGCTGACAAAACTAACTAGAAGCCTAAGACTTTCTAGTGACAAACAAGACAATTAGGAGCAATCCTTCTCTAAACATGCATTTATCACACGAGAAATCAAGTGTTTTAGATCCTACTTGTAGTCCAACGCTGTTGTAGTAGTCTAGCCTCGTTGCTCCAGATGAGCTCCTCCTTCACTTCGAAACCTACATTCATTAACAATCAAACGATTACATAGCACCTGAATATCCCATAAAATAAAACATATTCAACATATAGACCAAGGAGTATATGAAACAACTCATTAATAACAAATTGTTGAGAAGAATGGGCTTATTTGTATTAATAGGAAACAAAAGAAACCATTACAACCTGAGCCTTGGTGTTGTGCAAGTTCCTCCCAGGGTCCAGCAAGAGTTTTCCTTTACTTTGATAAGCTCACCCACTTCCAAATGAAACAAGAAAGGATGGGAATTTCTCCTCACAAGCTTCTACAAGGAAGTCCTAATTCCAGCAACATCTACCCTTTGGAATGTTCAGCTTTCAACCTCCCCTCCTTTGGCCCAATGCCTGTATTTATAATACTCTAGAGGAAGTTAATCAGGTCCAACATTAATGGGATAAGCCCCTCTTTTGGATGGGGTAACTCCTCTCTTGATGGGATAAGTTCCTCTTTCATAGGGATACATGAACCATCAAGAGGCGCTCAATACATGTCAAACAATCTTCTAGAATGCTCTAGAAATGACCACAAGTAACTTTTTTAAGATGAAACTCGCACCTTTTGACCTTTACAGGAGTATGCACCCACCCCTTTACATACAGAGCGTGCAAGGACGAAGGTATTGTGAACTTGGGATGCGTACACGCAGGTAAGGTAGAGAGAAACTAAGTACCCAGAGATAAACATGTTTTTTAAAGACTTTCTCTCTTTCTTAAAGTTTGACATGGAGAGCAGAGGTATGAGGCTTGCCAAGGAGGATAGTATACTGTTGATGGACCCATACTAACTGCAGATAGTCATGGTGACAAATTTTAGTGTAACACATGGTCAATAGGTTCTCTCTTGTATTATTTTACATTTTTTTAGACTCGAGAGACAAATTTACGAAAAAGAACTTGTGGAGTTTTCTTTTTGTCCCTTTTCAAACTCTCTAAACATGAAAAGGACCGAGTTCTCATTGTCGTTAAACTCATTAAAACATCAAATAGCAACAAATATGTCCATCGTGAAAAGACAAAGGTTCACCTTCGCTAGGCTTGTTTAAGCATAACATAGCGATGGATTCACCTAAAGGGTGGAATTATAATACAAGCATATGTTATCCTCCTCAAGCTTGTTAAAAATTAAAGAGGTACTAGTTAGCAATGACTGGGGAAAATGAGAAAAGGGATAAATCACTTTATGGTAGCAATTCGCTCTTGAACATGACACTTGCACTTCATCTTTGTGACTATTTGGGTTGGGTTATCTTCTTCATGGTTATCATGCCTATGGTCTATCACACCATCCATCACTTTGGTTTTGGGTCAATGCTGCCAATTAATTTAGTGTCGCCAACATGTTCAAGAGAAGTCTTTCAACAAAACTCATCCTTTGCAGTACTCATAAACCTTCATTTTCATGACCGCCATTCCTGAACCTTGTGTCGTCAATCACATTCCGTCTTCGAAATCATTACACTCTTTTCATGTCGTTGATGTGGGATACATCAAGGCCCTCCTACAACGAGTCACTTCTTATCAACATTAGCACATTATCCAAGAAGTTGACTTAGAAACACCCTTCGAGTACCTTGAGGCTTGCATACATCAATGGTGAGTTTCTCACTTCTGGTGATAGGTTTACATCACTGGCCTTCGATTGAAACACTTTGTATGGTGTTTGACATCAAAACATCTATTCACACCATGCAAAATGTACTGTAGTACCTTGAGAATCATTATCATTACCAGTGATTTCTATCGTGTCTATTACTGACATACATCATTGGCTGTAATCAGATGATGTCTTCCCATGTTCGACTTCAGATCACATATTCAGATGGTTAGACTCGTACTTGAGAAAATGATTGGAGAGATAGAAGCCACGAATCTAGTTTCATCCATTCGGTTTGCGATTTCAGGAGAGTACTAAATCATCTGTACAATGGTTTTACACGAATGGTCATCTTATCATGGGTCTATATCTGTAGAAGACTATCTATGTACATGTAATGAAAAGTTTATATGATGAGTATGGGTATGCCTTCCCTCAACAATTCATGAAAAAATACAAAATATCGTGATGTTATGTATTGTAATTGATGCAGGTCATCATCTGCTTCAGTTCCTCTCTGTCACATCGTAAAGCATATCACTCAACATTATCATTTTTGACTTCATGCTTTAGGGGGAAACTGTTACAAGTCTATTTGGGCACATCACTCCTGACATTCAGATCAGTACAATTAGGGCTCATCAAACACTAATTCAGTTGTTACATGCCCTAGACAAGTCAATTCATTGAATTCTTCCTTCCATGAAAGTTTCTTGGCCTGAAGCCTTCCTGAAATGCTTCATTGGGACACTAGTGCAACCTAAGCCTTGAGATTGTGTGATGCAGAGTAGGAAGGATCACTATGGCCTATACGAAAATGCACTTAGGCCCTCTTTGACCTGCGTTGGGCGATATTGAGCGAAATTTTCATAGGGTTCTAGGAATATTCATTCATTCTAGATGATTCTAGAAGGATCCCATCTATTATCTCCTCCTATGAGCTCAAAATTGGATAGGTTAAGGATCCATTAACCTCCTGTCCTCTCATCCCTTACTCCATGGAAACTAAATCTAAGTTTGGAAGGCCATTCAATACCCTCATTTATGAGAAAACCACCTCCATGTCCCATAAATTGAGCACTCATCATAGTGATCAGGGTGCTAGAATCTAAAGTTTGTAAGGAAATTCTGTTGGTTTGAGAATTAAGTTTATGTTAAGCAATATTATGATGTTAGAGTAGTGTTCTTTTGATGTGGCGAGGGTTGGACTGAAGCTGGAGGAGTGGCATAGGATCGAACTGTATTGGGTGATACTCTTCCTTCTACATCAATAAAGAGCTTATTCCTTTTCTGATATGATTGTTCATATCTGTGATGGTTATGTGTTTCAATATCTTAGATTCCATTGTTTTATAGTAGGTAAGTCATGTATGCTTTGATCGTTTCTTCTTTCTATTTCTCTTGATATATGTACCTTTTGAGTAGATTTAGTTCAAGTGGGAGTGATGGGAGTGATTCAAAAGAGATCAAGGAAGAAAAGGACTACAAGTAAGTTCCTCCATCTCATCTATCTTCTATAAGAAAATGTTAAACTACTTTCTTTATGTTGTTCTAGGTGTATTCACCCACCTAGGGAAAATGTGTTTATCTATAGATGAAAATTCTATATAACACCTACCCCACCATGCACTCACATGTCACATCCTATCTAATCTACCCACCATCTATCACCACATCCCCGCCCACTCCATTTGATACAACGACCCTCATTCTTTACCGCCCCCCGTTACCCTCCGAAAGTTAATATTGGGGGGGGGGGTCCGAAGTCAACAGTTTCCAACCGCTTACATGTCACACCCTCACGAGTTCGCACTACCCCCCTCTCATATCGCTTACCACTCTCAAGCCCCCTGAAAAGTGGTTTATCCTGATACTCAAACCACTCTGCTATATGACCGTTGTCACCCCTGCCACCTCACGATGCAAACCCATCCCATCTGCCCTATCACCTTCATTCTCACCATTGAGCAATCAATGGGTTGGGCCGTTAGCCAGCAGACGCACACCAAGTCAAGGCAATCCAACAACATCATTCCAAATCCATAAAAGTTCGAGTTCATGCCATTTTTCAAATTTTAAATGTTGTTTTCTACTATCAGGTGCAAATTCCATTCAATCATACATAGAGAGCACATAGTGCAGACAAAGAACAGCAGTGCAGTTGCAGGAGAACTTATTTTCTGCAGTGATAACAATTTCCCTTTCTCAAATCATGTTTCTGATTAATCCCTTTTCTTTCTCCCTCACCGAGTTCCCATTTCTTATTATAACTTTCTATTACAAATTCAACACAAGATAGCTTTTAGAGAATAATTTCAGAGAAGAAATCCATGACATCAAAGAAAAAGGAACCAAAAGTATTTAAAACAATGGTGCACCCACCATTAGATTTGGATCACCTAACACTTGTAGACATGGATTTCAAGATCCATGAAACGCTCTTAGAGTTTGATTTGTTTGACATATATTGCTGGTGGGAGGACAAATTTGTAGAGGAGATGGATGACATAGGCCTCTGGGACACTAATCTACCTTTTTTATATTTTTCCTAAAACAGAGAGTTGTCCAGAACTAATCAGAAAATGTCATTCATGTTATTATCCACAGGAAATGGTAGTGATGGCCCCAACAGGACATGTTTTGTTTGTAATTGATGCCAAGTCCATTATGCAGATGATGTAGACCTTGATTATTGAAGGAACTATTCCATTTTCCCATCAAAAATGTGATTTTTCTAAGAGAGCCAAGACATTAGAACTTTTCATGACTAAGAACACACCTCTTCCAAACAAGAATCCTCCTTATTCGTCCTCTGTTTTCCCTAACAAAACTAGACACAATGTCATTGTTCTCTCTTATTTACTTGGCTATTATTCAGATCAACGGCTTGATGAAGCTATCATAGCTTTCTTGTCTATTATATCAACAGAATCCAAGCCCTCTGTTCTCTTCAATTTCAGATTTTTTTTTAGCAGATTCCATCCATGAGCAACTTGTCAATTTCTTCACAGATGAAGTGTTTCATTATTCCTCAGTGTTGGTATATATGTTTGTGTATTTTCAGGCAGTCAGGTTTCAGTTTTCAGTGAGAAAAATGAATGAAGAAGGTGAACCCCAATCAGTGATATCCTGGACAACATTGATAATCAAAGACCAAAAATATTTCAGCTATAAGACATTTGTGGAGATGTTTGTTCACCTAGAAATGAGCCTCCTCAGTGGGACTGCAGAACCTAGGATCAGTGAAGAAATAAGGAGAATTATGCAACTGTCAGACCAAGCCAAAATAGGTGATTGGTACTTGTACAAAAATTACACTGAATTAAGAGTGTATGGCTATGAGTTGGCCCCATGCAAGTTGCAAATGTTCCTCCCCATGAGGAGCTTTGCACTAGAATACATTAGACAAATGATTAATGCAGATGAAGTGCATTTTGTATCAGCTAAGAAAAAGTCCCAGTTCAAGATCAAATCTCAGATTGGTCCCTTCATTTGTAACAATAGAGCAGCAGGGGATGAGGTAGATAGAAGATTGAAAGAAATGAACTTTACCCACAATTTCACATGGTCTTATGACCCATGGGTATCACTTCCAAGAAGAGGGTAGAAAACAAGTCAACATCCTATATCCACACTCAAAGGCCTGAGATTGAAAAATACATGAACCAGATTGAGTGGATGCCTAATACATTGTAGGAGGGCGAAGAACAAGTGGTCTCTTCTTTCGGTGCACATAATCCAAGACAACAGGAAAAACAAACTACTAAAGATAGGACTGAAAAAGGAAAAGAACAAGAAGAAGCAAATAACAGGGAAAATATCTAGAGAAGATCAGTCACCAGTGACTGATACTTCTATGAAGGAAGTTAGGTTGAAATATAAGAAGAAGCCTAGAAAACATATGGACATAGACAAAGGATCACCACAGAAAATAGTGATCAACATAATTGATATTCCAGATTCTTCCCCAGCTGGAGGTAAACCTTTTCCTACAACTCCAATTTCAAAAAGGCAACAATCTCTTCAATTGTCCTCATCTAAAATGTGATTGGAGAAAAAGAAGAGATAGTATTTGATACATTTAGAGAGATCAAAATCAGAAATGAAATATTTAAAAAGAGCACGTATGCTTAGTTTTGGAAGTAGAGTGCAACTACACAAGGTAGACTTCTCTCTGCCTTTGATTCAAAAAAGGGAAAAATGTATATGGAATTTTCAGAAGCACATACAAAAGAGCCTAAAACCTGATTAGATTACAAGAAAACTTCTTTTGAGTTTGATGCAATAAATTTCCATCCAATTGATTCGTTGGAAATGCACAGGAAAACATGTGAAATG
Organism: Pinus taeda; assembly: GCA_000404065.3. NCBI lineage: Eukaryota > Viridiplantae > Streptophyta > Pinopsida > Pinales > Pinaceae > Pinus > Pinus taeda. The sequence goes on along the minus strand of APFE030591605.1, from coordinate 52,458 downwards.
ATTTCATCCACTCTAACCAACACTTCTATGAACTTGTTCAAAATGTAGGTGGCTCTATCTAATACTCAATCCTAGTTTAAGATGGAAAGGATTTCATCACAGTCAAAGGATAATAAAATTAAGTCTTTGGAAGACTTGTTAGTGAATATTGGGTATGATCCCTTAGATATAAAAGTAGTTGAATAAGTAATAAAGAAAAAAGAGATAGCTACAGTAGCTCAACATGCCTGCTACAAATTACCCACAAACTGAGGAGATAAAGGAAACAGAAAGCCAAAAGGCTGATATGATGAAACTGATAGTGGAGTAGACTCTCCAGATCAAAAAAATGAATGTAGAGACAGAAAAAATGGTGCAAGAGAAAGAAAAGGAAGCATAAATGGCCAACACAACAATGGAGGCCCTTCCTCTAACAAACCCTCCCATAACCACTCCAGCAAGTACAACCACAGGAGCAGGAAGCAATATAGAACAAATGGCCAGATCATTGGAAAGCATGAATCTACAAATTAAGGAGATAAAAATACTGGAAACCCAAGTCAGTGTGCTGCAAGATCAAATCAAAAGAGCTGAAAGCAATCACTTGATGGAAATGCAAACGACAAAGGCATTAATTGAGGCACTACAAAAATCAGAGAAGAATCATCTATTGAAAACACTCTAGGGAGATTTAAGGAGATTATTTGGCACAATATAATCAATGGTATGAATGAATGTGGCCTAACATCCAAATTATCTTTGAGCATAAACAATTAGTGGAGATGGCTAGAGAATCCATTTCAACTACTAATGTAGAGTTGGGAGACATGCCAGCAACAACTAACACGATAATCAAATTTTTGAATGCAAGGAACAAGTATGAGCTGGAAGAGTTGGGAGTGGTAGATAGAACAGAGACTATACTACAAGTCAAGAAGGTGTTGAAAAAGAAGAACTTAAATGTGTAGCTAGAAGAAAAATGTCAAATTCTGGAGATGGTAGGTTCTTTAAAAAAATACAGCCTTTACATCAAAAAGGTCTCCCCTCTTTGTTTTTCATAAACGAAAAAATCATGGACAGAGGGGATTATGTCAAGAAATCCAGGGCATAGCCATAGATGCTACAAATCTTTCCAACATCAAAGGCAACATAATGGGAAGGGCATTGTTGGAAGCTATCAAAAATTTAATTTATATTGAGCATGAACTGAAGCACATATTTATGGTCAAACCGAAATTTTCTAAGTACACTGAAGCTGATGAAATATACAGAAGATTAACCAAAATCAATGTTCCAGATGAGGAAGCGTGGAGTGAGCTATGTGATTATTAGGAAGAATGAGACAAGGATGATTAGAGTGACAACAAAGACGTGAGTCAGCACTAGCCACATCAGCAGAACCATTATAGTCAAATTAATATTTCAGGCAACAACATCCCTAAAAAAGAGGATCACCTGTCCCAGTTTTCTCAGCGTGGCCACTTCATGGTTACATTAGTCATTTTTCCTTTCATTGTAATAAATAATAGATTTCCAAGTGTACCAAGCAAATCGTTGTAGTCTTTTTGTTTAAATACTTCATGTATTGGGAGTATTAGGGGTTGGACCCAAGTCATTGGAACTATCTTTTTTGTTTGGAGCATTGTAATTTTCGAGCTGGAGCATCAATAAAAAAGACCGTTAGCAAGATACTTGACCTATTTTGACCTAGTGATGTCTTTCTTTCTATGTTGAATGTATCTCTATTTATCCATTCATGCATATTTGATTCTTATTGTAAAGAAGAAATTATAGTTTAAGATATGTTATTGGAGAACCTTATTACTATCTGTGTTTACAATATAAATGTTTTCCTTTGAAGTATGATTAAAAAATACAAATGTTTTTTAATCCTGACTGTTATCATTTTTCTGTCATTCCATTTCTCACTATGCTTTTAAGATCTAGTAAAGATAGTTAGCTTTCCTTGTAAATGCTTTGGAAAATTGATGTTACCACCTAGCCTATGACTCCATAGCCCAATGGAAAATGTTCAAGAATGATCTTCCCCAACCAAATGAGAAAACAAACAATCAAGCAAGAAATCTCTTTATTTTTAATATCTAACCTAATACATTAAAACACTAAAATCAAAGTTAAATAATAAATATACAGAGAGAGCCCTCTTTGGGTCTAGGAAGGCTAGGTCCTAGATTCATAAGTAGTTTGATGTATCTTTTGTGACTTTTGTCTTGCCAATATTCAAAATCACAGAATGTTAACGTGTTTTTTTTTCTTGTTTGTTTGCTTGCTTGTTTGTTTACTTTCTTTGCTTTCATTTCTTCTTCTGCTCATGCTTTGCTTTTTTGATTGTTAGTTCGTTTGCTTGTAGATTAGTTTTGCATGAAATCATGCATGACTCTTGAAGTGAGATGGGTAAAGTACAAGAGGGTTTGTACAACTATCACTACTTGGTTATCTATCATCTTGCCTCTGTATGATGAGCTTATTACTTTTAGTTCATGATACGTCAAATGAAAATACGTACTGTTCCAAGTGAACCTTGGTGTAAACACAATGCTTGTGCGCTAACCAGTGTCACCTTTTCCAGTTGATTGTTTTTTTGGGTTAACCCTTGTCATCTTAATCAAGTAGAGTAAGGTAAGGGGGAAACCTTAATAGGCATGTCATATATTCAATAAACTACCTCTCTGCTGGAATAACCTCTTCTACTCTAAATAAGTTCAGATCCCTCTTCCGCCTTTGAAATGAATAATTTCTATGCACAATGAAAATGAAAATGAAAAAATGAAAACTAAAAAGAAATTAAAAATTAAAAATGAATAAGGCGAAAGAAGAGAAAGGCTTCCTAAGGGAGGTGATGAAAGTAACTTTGTTGGCATACTGACCAGGCTCATTGGAAGTGGATCCATGCTTGTGTTCCTATGTTACTCCACCGGGGTACTATCCATGCCTGCTAGTAGTGGAGAAACACCAGAGATGAAGCTAAGACTCTGACAATTATACTGCTTGTGCACCTATATACCCCTCAACCCTGATATAAACAATTGTGTTTCCTTGGCTTGGAATGTGTGTCATTCGACCAAGGGCTTTTCAAATGCTACATCTTATTATCAAGTTAGTGTGAAACCAAGATGAGCTAAGAACTAAACAATACTTCCAAAGGTGTTTGACTTGCTTTTCATGAACAAGGTCTACGCAGAGAGCTAGAGTTATACCAGTGTTTTGCCAAGTGCTGTAGTGGCTACAACCACCCTCCAAAAATTTTCCTTAGCCTATTTTGGAGCCTCCCTACCAACCTTACACAACACTTTGTCTTGCTTTGTCAAGTACTCAAGATTCAGTGTTTTCCTTGCACAAAGGTAGTCTATCGATCACAGTTGATCCATTCCCCTCAAAGGCTGCTCACCCAGACTTGGTCCAGCTATAGGATAAGCAACTTCCCCTTGAAAATTTCACATTTCTTGAGGGAAACCAACCTTACCTCCAGGAATTATGCAATCCTCTATGACAACCTGTTGGGCTCCAGGATTGCACAATCCTACCAACCAACCCTCCCAGCAGGATTTGCGCAGATTTTCCCAACATCAGAATGTTCATCTTAGGATTTGTGTAAATATGGGTAGCAATCAGCTGCTATGCCCAAAAATTGCATAAATATCCTTGGCAGTTAGCCCAACTCCCAGCCAGAAGTCGAGCAGTCTCTTGCATGTGTAGTTGAGTTGACTGGTTCCTTTAGGGACTGAGAAAAACAGACTTGCATGCATGGGCTACTTCTCCCAAGGAAGCATTAAAAGGCGTCCCTTGTTTCAGGGATCTAAGTTTAGTAGTTGGAGGTTACATGCAAGGAGCAATTCTAAAACCTCCCACAAAGTGTTGCTTCCCCTAAATTCGTGGCATGCGCATCACAACCTCCATGTTATTAAAACTCATCAACCGGATGTTGTAGATCTCATTCCTCACATCAACCTTGAAACTCTGACATCCCACATCACATCTAGGAGCAGTCGACACATTCAGCTCAGTTGTTTTGGGGTAAGCTTGCTTCCCATGCCTTGTGTTGCATTTCTATTGATTTTTGTATTTTCGCTTGTGGGACTACTATTTGCTTGATTTCTTTGAGCACTTGATGTCCTTTACATATATACTAGCTTGTCCTAGCTCTGTTTCAGTTTTCATTTCTATCTCACTACTCTTGCATGCATGAAACTATTTTTCATGGACGTTCACCCAACCGGTAAACTACCTCACCCACATGCATGTTGATCTGTTTGTTGAATCTTTCATTCATGTTTTGCATGCACTGTCAATCACTTCTGGTATCACTTAGTGTCACCATGCATTTACTGACTTACTTGCTTTCAGTTTCCCATCGGCGAGATGGGCCAACCTTGGCCCCAACTCTTATTTCACTAAGGCTGCATTGCGCAATCTGGGAAAGGAAGTCTCACCTTCCTCTCTAGATTTGTGAATTCCTACCTAGCACTGGCCTGTAGGACCATTTTGCACATTTCTAGAGGACAATAGCTACTTGGCCCAAGAAATTGCGCAAACATGTCCCTGAGACAATAGTCCTTCCCAACTGGAATTGCACATTGCACAATCCCAATAGTCAGCAGTCAGACTGGACTGTGCATTACATAGTTCCAGTATTCAATCATTCTCCTAGCAGCCTAGACTGTGCCTTGTGTAGTCTTGGCACTTGATGTCCTGACCTCCTGCCCAAATTACGCAATATTCGTGATCATTCACCCAGGTATGTTGCAAGTTAGTTCTCATGTTAATTTTGGTTTTCGACTAATAGATTGCTTTCCATGAGTGTTTCCATGTCTCCAAGTATTGCAGGTGTTCATCTTTTTCTCAGCAATACAGGTACAATGGTTTCCAGGAGAGCAAAGACGAAGAAACCATTCAGATCACACTTGGGGATGCAGTTGATCAAGTGTCTTTGGACTTGCCTACCCACGAAGACATCAAGTTGTTCATAGACAAGGACATCAAGATATGACAGCAGCAACATCACAATGAGTAGCATCATGAAGAACAACTGAAGGTAGCATACCAAATGCAATAAATTCAAGAGGAGGGTTGTTGACAACACAGAGGTGGAACAAGGTTGGAAGCTCAAGCGGGTCCATTGATGATGAGAGAAAATTTGGACACTCCAACTATGAAGTGACAACGTGACATGAAGATCATGTGAAGGCAGAAGATGGAACAAAGAAGGAGTTGCATGTGCTGAAGCAGCAACTTAGGAAGAACATGAAGCTGCACAGACACACAAATGAGTTACAACAGGAACAGGAGCAACAATGGGTGCAACATGCACTCACGGATGAAACTGCACCCGTACAAGTTAAGGATCCATCCTAGTAGTTGACACAGAGTAGACATGGTGAGTAGTGTTTTTGATCGCAGGCAAGGGATTCAACATCATGCATGTCATTGAGCACATGCATGCAATCCAACCCATTTAACACACTCACCAACGTGAAGACAAGAAGAAATGCCAACTAGGGCTGAACATGTACTTCAACAAGTTGATGTGCATGGCCACTAACACACACTTGAATATAAGCACAGACACTATGCGCCAGTGTGTTGCTGGTTTAGTTGCACCCAATAAGGCCATGCGCATGTTAGCAGGCAAGTTGGATGAAGGAGTTGAACCAATGTACCAGTTGCAATAGAGGTAAGAGTTCGCTTCAACAAGACGTCATCATGAGGTGCATGCACACCATCATAGATGACCAAGCCTGGCATCAGCTCACCACCTTCACCATCATAAGCATGTCGAAGAGTTGGTCTCATCATAGCAGACCGAGTTCCAGTGATGTCTTGCAAGGCTTACTCAAGCCATGTTGTCTCACATGAGTACATGTGCATTGTAATGTTGAGTCGTATCAAGTGTACAAGTCAAGTGTCAATAGTTGGATGTAACAGTCATAGAGTAGGTGAAGAGTCATGAGGGTAGTTGAACTGTCACAAAGGGGAATGTCAAGGGTCACCCTGCCCTTTGCTATAAATAGTCCCTCATAACTCGATGTATAGGCTTTTGGTTAGCCAAGTTTCTACTAAAACTATCTTGAAGAAGGATTGGACAATATTGTAATGCACCTTGGCTTCTCCATTGCACAAAGCTAGTACATCTCTTTTAGAGGAGTAGGTAGATGTGGCTATAACATTCCACTTTTGGGGATAGCAAGTTTACATGGATGTATTGTATGATTGTGACTTAAACTTCTTTATATAATAAGAGCCAACAAATTTTCATGCATATGTTGTTGTTTTAGTTGGATTGCTCTGGTTGCCTTAATGATATAAGTTGTTTAACTTACATACTGGTGTATTAACTATTTTGTATGAAATTATATGAATATTGTTGTTAATTTGTTGAATATGTTGTTAATGTTGTCACCATTCGTGTTGACTACTCTACTGGAGATCATACAGACCTTTCACTTGACCCTTGCTATAACAATCGTCGCACTTGTATCAGACTGATCCGTGAGTTTTGTATGTGTTATCTTACATTGTATAATGTGACTGCCTCATCTGATTGGACTACTCTACTGGAGGTTGTGCATGTCCTTTGTGTTGTGTGTTCCTAGCCGAGTTGGGACTGATCCCATTCAACCTGGAACTCACATTCACCTCCTCCCCCCTTCGAAGTGTTGGAACCTCTTATACACCATCCTAGACTCACTGCATCAGTCAAACCCTTGTTAATGACAGAGTTATCCTACTTCCCTCTATGCGACAACGTGATCAAGGAATTACCTTACGACCCACTGCTAGGACTCCAACACCAAATGAGATGAGGTCCAATTGGGAGTTCCTACTAGGGAGATCCTCTTGACATGTTGACGATTCCAACACCATCAGCATTTTTGGTGCTAGAAGGAGGGCTTGATGACAAGATGTGTCCTCTCATCCAGTTTTTAACCTTTACATATCTTTCATGGAGTCTTACACTCTTCTTCCCGTGAGGTTTTTTTTGAATCATGAAGATGTCTCCATCTCAAGGAAGCTTTTCAATCGCTTGTCCACTCAAACGTATGATGGTGAAGGCGAAGTGGCCTAGCCTGTGCACTTACATAACTATCTTTCCATGATTTTTGAGGAATATGAGTTTTCTGACGAACAGGCTGGTTTGTTGCTTGCATACACACTTCATAAATCTCCATTTCATTGGGTGCTCAGCCTACTGGCTAACACCATGCACTCATTTCAGCAGATCTTATTGAAGACATGTTCTATCTGTTTGAATCAGACCATCTTGATCAGAAACTACTACAGCAATGGAGGGCTCTACATGAATCTGTTATTGATTTTTGGTAGCACTTCTGTGACATGTAGTTTCAAGCTCCAAGGAGCCAGATGAAATTTTCTTATCTTTGGGACTGGTTCAAGTATTGCCTTAAGAAATCTACCTATCCCAAGAGGAAGCTTGATATCAAGCCTTGCTCAACATTCTTCATTGATGGAACTGCAAAATCTCATGTGGGAGTGGGCACTTCCTCATCTAACTGTTCGCCTCCCTCTCATTCAAGAGCTCCACCACTACCTAATCATGTTAAGGATCATGCTCACACTTGTTCATCCTTCACACTCCCAACATCACTCCACTAAATTTTCACTCATATCTGGTTGTGATTCCTTCGAGTTTTCATATGCATTCTTTTCTTCGACCTCCGTCTTCACACCCATTGTTCCTCCAGATGATGTTGTCCCATGTTCTTCCATTCTGGAATCTTCACTTGTTTTGAATGAGGAACAATCCACTGACGAAGTTGGTGTTATGCAACCAAAATGTTCTATCATTCATGAAGAGTATGAGTGGGACCTTGAGCATCAACACTCAGCGAAGGATGACTCCCTTTCATCTGAGCCCCCTCCATTCTGTCCTAACATCGTTGGTGAACCTGCCGTCCATGATTTCGCATGTGTGTCTTCATCCACGGATGCACCCATTGTTGATCTTTCATAGGACACACCGTATGTTAGCCTATCATCCAAAAATGGAGAGGACCAATCATTCATTGGAAATACACTTTATCTTTCATCTTATTTTTCTAGAAACACAGAGGGTGAACATCCTTCCTCCTCATCTACCCCTCTCTATGATTCATCAAACAATGAGGATGTCGATCAACATCCTGAATTTTTTGATCTTGTTTGTCGTGATCTCTTCAACTTAGCATCTGATCACAATGTTGATTCACTCATTGTTAGTCCATCTAAGCCACTGGTCTATGAAGATCCGTCTGTCTACAAAGTCAAAACCCCATGTACCATCGAGGAACTTCAACCTGAGCTGATGGTTATATTAGGCCCTTGTTGTCCTGAGGTTGGTTTCGCTTCCGATCAGGAAATTGTTCAAACACTCAAGGCTCCTCATCACTCATCTGTATGCACTCAAGATAAATCTAACACTCAGATTTTAATTCCTCCACTCGAACTACATGATCCCATTTCTCATGCATTGGAGGAGTCTTACATTGCAAGCACTCATGAATGAAGCAAGTTATCTTTATTTCTTTTGTTTACTTGCATGTCACAATCGAGAGTGCTCTTATGCTTTAAAGTTGCACTTAGTGTCACACAGCACCATGATAAGTCTGCAAGTTGCACTTTGAATCACGAAGTGTAGTTGTCTTCATTGTTATATCTTTCTTGCTTGCTGGTTCACACAACCGAGTTGCTCGCGAACCAAGCCTTCACCAACATGGATCTACCAATGTGTCGGTGGCTGCATTGGAAGTATCACTTCATGTGATTAGGCCCATGTACTGTTAGTGTAGGAGTAGGAGTAGTGTTTGCTTTCATTTGTTTGCTTGCATGCTTGTTTGCTTACATGCTTTGTTTTCTTGTTTGTTTGCTTGCTTGCTTGTTTACTTGCTTCACTTTCATTTTTTCTTCTGCTCTTGCTTTGTTTTGTTGATTTTTAGTTTGTTCATTTGTTTCATTCATAGGTTCGTTTTGCATGAAACCATGTATGACTCTTGAAGCGAGTTGGGTAAAGTACAAGAGGGTTTGTACATCTATCACTACTTGGTTAATTTTATTCTTGCCTTTGTATGATGAGCTTGTTACTTTTAGTCCATGATACGTCAAAGGAAAATACGTATTGTTTGAAGTGAACCTTGATGTAAACACAACACTTGTGTGCTAACTAGTGTCACCTTCTTTATTCGATTGTTTTTTTGGGTTAACCCTTGTTAGCCTAGTCAAGTAGAGTAAGCTAAGGGGGAAATACTTAACAGGCATGTCAAAGATACAATAAACTACCTCTCTGTTGGAACAACCTCTTCTACCTTTGAAATGAATAAGTGCTATGCATAGTGAAAATGAAAATGAAAAAATGAAAAGTAAAAAAAAAATCAAAATGGAAAATGAATAAGGTGAAAGAAGTGAAAGGATTCCTATGCAGAGAGGTGATACAAGTAACTCTGCCGGGGTGCTAACTAGGCTCACTGGTAGCAGAGCCATGCTTCTATTCCTATGTGACTCCACCGGGGTACTGTCCAGGCCTGATGGTAGTGGAGCAACACCAGAGATGAAACTAAGACTCTGACAACTAAATTGCTTGTGCACCTATATACCAGCCAACCCTAATCAAAACAACTGCATTGCCTTGGCTTGGAATGTGTGTTAATCGACCAAGGGATTGGCAGATGCTACATCTTATGATCAAGTTAGTGTGAAACCAAGATGAGCTAAGAACTGAACAATTATTCTTGAGGTGTTAGACTTTATTTTCATGAACAAGGTCTATGTAGACATCTGGAGTTCTATCAGTGTGTCACCAAGTATTGTAGCGGCTACAACCACCCTCCAAAATTTTTACTTAGCCTGTTTTGGAGCCTTCCTACAAACCTTACACATCACTTTGTCTTGCTTCGTCAAATACTCAAGCTTCAATGTTTTCCTCGCACAAAGGCAGTCTATCAATCACAATTGGTCCATTCCCCTCATAGGCTGCTCACCTAGACTTGGTCTAGCTGTAGGCTGAGCAGCTTCCGCTTGAAAATTATGCATTTATGGAGGGAAACCAACCTTCCCTCTAGGAATTGTGCAATCCTCTTTGACATCCTGTTGGGCTCCGGGATTGCACAATCTTGTCAGGCAACAGTTCTAGTAGGATTTACGCAAATTTTCCCAGCAGCAGGTGGTTTAGCACAAGATTTGTGCAAATCTAGGTAGCAGTCAGCTACATTGCCTAGAAATCGTGCAAATATCTTAGGCAGTCAGCCTAGATCCAAGCCATAAATGTGCATTTTTTCTCCAGTAGTTGAGTAGTCTCTTGCATGTGTAGCTGAGTTGAATGGTTCTCTTCGGGACCGAGCAAGACAAAATTATATGCATGGGCTACTTCTCCCAAGAAACCATGCAAAGGCATCCCTTCTTTTAGGGATCTATGCTTAGCAGTTGGAGGTTACATGAAAGGAGCAATTATGAAACCTCCCACCAAGTGTCGCTTCCCCTAGATTCATGGCATCCACGTCACAAGCTCAATGTTATCAAAATGCATCAAATAGATGTTGCAAATATCATTAATCACATCAAACTTTCATCTCTGACATCCCACATCACATCTAGGAGCAGTCAACACATTCAACTAACTTGTTTTAGGGTAAGCCTGCTTCCCATGCCTTGTGCTGCGTTTCTGTCACTTTCTGTCTTTTCACTTGTGGCAGTACTATTTGATTGATGTCTTTGAGCGCTTGCTGTCATTTACATATATACTAGCTTTTCCTAGCTCTATTTTGGTTTTCGTTGCTATCTCACTGCTATTGCATGCAAGAAATTGTTTTACATGTTCGTTCACCCAACCAGCAAACTGCCTCACCCACATGCATGTTGATCTATTTGTTGAATCTTTCATTCATGTTTTGCATGCACTATCAAACACTTCTACTATCACTTAGTGTCGCCATGAATTTACTAACTTACTTTCTTTCAGTTTCCCATCAACGAGCCGGGCCAACCTTGGCACAGGCTCTACCTTCACCAAGGCTGCATTGCACAATCTAGGAAAGGAAGGCTCGCCTTCCTCTCCTGATTTGTGCATTCCTACCCAGTACTGGCCTCTGGGACTATTTTGTGTATTTATGGAGGATAGTAGCTTCTTGGCCCAGGGCATTGCGCAAATCTGTCATTGGGCCAGCAATCCGTCCCAGCAGGAATTGCACATTGCACAATCCCAACAATCAGCAGCCAAACTAGACTCTGCATTACACAATTCTAGCAGTCAATCAGTCTCCCAATAGCCCAGATCGTCCCTTGTGCATTCTTGGAAATCGGTCCCCTGACCTCCTAGCTAAAATTGTGCAACCTTCATGATCATTAACCCAGGTATGTTGCAAGTCAATTCTCATGTTCATTTTGGTCTTCGACTGACAGATTTCTTACCATGAGTGTTGCCATGTCTCTAGGTATCGTAGGTGTTCATCTATCTCTTAGCAGTATAGGTACAGTGGTTTCCAGGATGGAAGAGGTGAAGACACCATTAAGAGCACACTAGGGGATGCAGTCGATCAAGTGTCTATGGACTTGCCTACCCACGAAGACATCAATTTGTTTGTAGAAAAGGACATCAAGATATGACAACAACAACATCATAGTGAGTAGCATCATGAACAACAACTGAAGACAACATACCAAAAGCAACAAATGCAAGAGGAAGCTTGTTGACAACATGGAGGCGAAACAAGGTTGCAAGCTCAAGCAGGTCCATTGATGATGAAAGCAACTTTGGAGACTTTGGCTATGGAGTGAAAGCACAACAAGAAGATCGCGTGAAGGCATAAGATGGAACAAAGAAGGAATTACATGTGCTGAAGTAGTAGCTCATGAAGAACATGAAGCTACACAAACACACAAATGCGTTATAATAGGAACAGAAGCAGCAGTGGGCACAACATACACTCACCAATGAAACTGCACCCGACAAGTTAAGGATCCATCCCAGTAGCTGACACAAAGAGGACATGGTGAGTAGTGTTATTGATCACATGCAAGGGATTCAGTAGCATGGATGTCATTGAGTGCACGCATGCAATCCAAACCATTCAACACACTCACCAAGGCGATGACAAGGAAGTTCAACTGGGGCTAAACATGTACTTCAGTAAGTTGATGCGCATGTCCACCAACACACACTCGTAGATTAGCATGGACACTATGCGTTAATGTGTTTCCAGTTTAGCCGCACCTAAGAAGACCATGTGCATGTTATCAGACAAGTTGGATGAAGGAGCCAAACCAATGCACCAGTTCCAATGGAGACAAGAGTTTGCTTCAGCAAGATGTCACCATGAGGTGCATGTACACCATCATAAACGACCAAGCTTGGCATCAACTCACCACCTTCACCATCACAAGCATGTCAAAGAGTTGGTCTCATCATAGTAGACCAAGTGTCAGTGATGTCTTGCAAGGCTTTCTCAAACCATGTTGTCTCACATGAGTACATGTGCATTGTAATGTTGAATTGTGTCAAGTGTAAGTCAAGTGTCAATAGTTAGATGTAACAATCATAGAGTAGGGGAAGAGTCATGAGGGTAGTTGAACTATCACAAAGGGGAATGTGAAGGGTCACCCCACCCTTTACTATAAATAGTCCCTCATAACTCATTGTATAGGCTTTTGGTCATCCAAGCTTCTAGTAAGACTATCTTGAAGAAGGCTTGGACAATATTGTAAAGCACCTTGGCTTCTCCATTGCATGGAGCTAGTACATCTCTTTCGGAGGAGTAGGCGGATGTGGATGTAACTTTCCACTGTTGGGGCTAGAAATTTTACATGGATGTATTGTATGATAGTGACTTACACTTCTTTATATAATAAGAGCCAACAAATTTTCATGCATATGTTGTTATTGTAGTTGGACTGCTCTGGTTGCCTTAATGATATATGTTGTTTAACTTATGTACTTGTGTATGAACTGATTTGTATGCAATTATAAGAATCTTGTTGTTAATAAATTACATATGTTGTTAATGATTTCATCGTCTATGTCGACTACTATGCCAGACATTAGACAAACCTTTCACTTTAACCTTTCTATAATGACCGTCGCACTCATCTTGGACTAATCCGTGAGTGTTGTATGTGTTATCTTACATTGTATAATGTGACTGTGCATCCAAGTGTACTACTTCACTAGAAGTTGTGCATGTCCTTTATGTTGTGTGTTCATAGCCGAGTTGGGACTGATACCTTTCAACCTAGAACTCACATTCACCTCCTCCCCCCTTCAAAGTGTTGGAACCTCTCATACACCTTCCTTGACTCTCTGCATCAGTCAAACCCTTGCTGCTGACAGAGTTATCCTACTTGCCTCTATCCGACATCGTGATCAATGCATTACTTTACAACCCACTGCTAGGACTCTTACACCAAATGGTTTGAGGTCTAATTGGGACTTCTTACTAGGGAGATCTCCTTGACATGTTGGTGGGTCTAGAATCGTTAACACGACCCTACTTCAATGTTAGAGGAAGTTAACCTCTAAGTTTGAGCTGAAGGATATAGGTTTGATGCATTACTTCCCTAGTTAAGGGAAGAATATTATTGAGATCCTTTAGATATTTAAGATGATGCACTGCAAGTCCATGGAAACTCCCATGGTTACCAACCTAAAAAATTTGAGAGGCTCTGATTTAGATTGGTGGAAGGTCCAGCCATCCAAATGAATTTCATGGGATTTAGATTGTCAGAATAGATGCTTAGAGATAGGGAAAAATATTCCTTCTATGGGTGGACCATGCTAGACGAAATATATGATTATGTGACTAGGAAATAATAGTGGTAGAGGGAGCATCCAGGATTACCGTAGTAGGATATGTTTCAGAGGGAGCACCTAGTCAAGTTGACTGGAAGGAAATTTTGGTGATGGATCTAGAGAAGGAATTTCTATCAGTTTACGGTTGAGTCGAGTCATGTGACACAACATGTGTCTAGGTACCAACATGGTACAATTGAATATGGATAGAGTTATGTCACAAATTATGGAGCACTGTTGTAGAGATATGTAGATACAAATTAAGTAGAGAGTGAAAAATTGAAGAAGAGCACATCAAGATGTTGCTTTAGTTCAGGTTCTGCTATGAAATCCTAGATGAGAAGGACGCATACATGTGTTGCACTCAACATTGCAAAGCCTGAGTATATTATAGCTAGTTTGGCAAGTTGTAAAATAGTGTGGCTATACAAGCTACTAGTAGGATTTTTTGGTCACATGATAGAGACGACCATGATGATAGGTTGAAGCACATTGATATCGAGTACCAAAACATGGTACAAAAGTGAGTAGTGTGTCGTTGGTGCATTTATATGGATGATTGGTTTGCTGACATTCTCACAAAGCCTTTCTCCTAGGATTAAGCTTGTTTACTTTAGGGATAATCTTGGAGTGGCTGGTAATGCTTCCCATAGTTAGATGGAGTGTTGATGTTGTAGCATTAAGGGAAGAATTTCTCCCAAATTCAAAGGTATTGACTAAGTTTCCATGTAATGTGGTTAGGGAGAATGGTCTAGAGATAATCAATGCCTAGAGTGTTCCCTCGTTCATGAAGTTTTGACCATATTTCCATGAGGTACTTGGATAGTAGGTAGAGTGAGTGCCTTTAGCATCAAGAAAGTGTATTACCATTCAATTGGAATGCATGAGTGGTAATTGGCCCAGGGTTTCACCATTGTTATGGTCAAAGGTATTGACCTTGCTCCGAGTGATGACTTATTGAGCTAGTGACCCAAGAATAGTCTAGTTTGACCCTGGTTAAAATTTTCTGACCATTTACCAAAGTGTTTTGGCTAGTGGGTAACTAGATCCATTTGAAAATGGGATTTGACTAGTAGATGACTAGATCCTTTCTATGATGTTATTGTGGGATTATTTCCACACATTTTTAAGATAGAACATGAAATGTATGGATAAATTAACATAGTGGGCTCATTCAATTTTTTCATGGGATTGAGAAATTGTTTAGCAAAGAGTACATCCGAGGAAGTCAAGGTGAATACCTCCATAGCTAAGAGAAAGTGTTGATTTTTTGTAGTTGTGGTTAATATTCCCAATTACTACAATTATGCTCATTAACAAGGAAGGAAGCTTAAAATTAAATTTGAATTCAAATTAATGAAATTCAACCCCAATGTACAAGTCATCCTAGCTAAAGGACAAGCACCTTGGGCACCAAAAGAAATACATAAATTGAAACTTTAACTCTTTCACTTGGATACAATTTGGATCATTATCTACTATTATTTTGATCATACATGTGAAGAGGAAGACATTTGGGTAGATTTTGAGAGGGTCTAGGTTCCTCTTGTGCATTAGGAGGAGTTTTAAAGGCCTCAAGTATGCATACCTTGTTTCTGTGAAAGGGACGAAACCTTAGAAGGACCAAGATTTTATTTCTAGATGGAGGGCCAAAGCCCTAGAGGAGACTAAATCCCAATCTTCTGAGAAGAGGAGGAAAAATGAAGGCTACAACTTGTTCTTAGGCTAGGTCATAGGATTAGAGGAATCAAGAAGTCTCAAACATTAAGCATAGAATTTTGAGCTTCTATTGGAATTGTTGTGTGCATGGTTGCATCTAGCTGATGTTGGCATTGATGTCAATCCTATGTACTCTAGTTGATGTTTGGATGCCTTCATTGTAACATGGTTTCATCTAGTTGAGTTGGCATGGAGATTTTTGTGTTGGCATTGATTTCAACCTTATCATGTCACACTCATGATGGTTAGATAATGGAATTGGTGTGGTTGATGGTTGTTACTGTACTAGTGGTGTTTAGGTTCATTTTATGACCTAGTACAGGATTGACTTAGTGCATGAACTTGAGGCTGAGTAGAGATGGTTGTAGGATAGGTTATGATGATTTTTTGATGCTGCTACAGATATAGGTTGTTGCTACAGGTATTGGAGATGGTTACTCAAATGTCCATGCTGTTTACTTCGCATATTATGTCTTCATGCTTATTCTCATGGAGATGACTTGTTGTAGTGATGGTTTGGTCTCGTGATGATGATGATGATGATGGTCTTGAGATGCTACTGTGGTGTACACATCTGTTGTAGCTTGTTCATGTGTGAGAGGATAGAAGAGGACTAGTTGGCAGGATTTTCGACCCTTGTTTGTTGGCCTTTAGATCAACTTAGAAGTAGAATTAGGAGACATGTTTCATCCACTTATAAAGGCATTACCAAGCTTGGAAGTGGTTTGGAGGCATGTATAGGAGGTGATGAAGGTGACTAAATAGGTGGCAGTGGTTCAAAGTTGATTTTTTTTTTAATGTTTTTCATCATCCTCTACCCCAACCGAACCCATCCATTCTTGTGTATGAAGTTGAAAGGCTCCAACCCCATGGAGAGAATCTTACGTGCATGGTTACAACTAGGATCAACTAGTTTTGCGTGTGTGGTTGAGCTTCTTCATGAAAAATTCTTTGGATTCCTCATGCAAAAGAGATGTATTTCAACATGGAAATTCCTATAATCTTCTAAATGAATTAATTAAGGTCAAGAATGGTTTGAAGAGGTACTCCAATGATGTGAACACCTTTAGTGCAAAAGTAGTGGTGATAGTGGTTGGATTTCATTAACTTTGTGCACTCTTGATCCTAGTGCAAAAGTGAATTTCTCCCTACATGTTTTATGTTCTTCACTTTAGAGTTGAGTGTTGGTTGGATGAGTGTATATGTGAGTGAGAGAAGGTTACATATAGTGAGTATGCTTCAAAAATATTTTTGAGTAGGATTTGTTCAATGTATGAGTGTAAATGAAAGTGAATGGAGTATATTTCCGAAGCAGTGCATCAATATTTAGATCAGATTTGAGGTTGTTAAAGTAGAGATTGTTTGGAGAGTTTTGCATGTTGCTACAGTATATTTTGTTGGTGATTTGATGCTAATTTGTGGCCATTATTTGGTAGTGCCAAGAGCATATGCTTGTGGTTTTTTTAATTGATTTATTGATGGTATATTACTATTGGATATTATATTTCAAAGGAGAATCAAGTTGAATAGAGAGTCTTGGGATCTAGTCTGGAAATATATGAAATGCGGTCTATATAGTGTAGAGGAGCAATTATTTCTACGCTTTAGTGAAAGGAATAGTTTCTCCATCCAATCAAAGTTGGATAGTCCAACTGGAGTTGGGAGAGGATCATCGATCATGGTGGATTTTAGTGAATGGTAATAGCATAAGTTTCCTTAGACACACAAATTTTATTAATAGGGAAAAGAAATTACATAATATCTATAAGAGTTTACACACAATCACTCAACACTCTTGCAATAGGAGAAACAAGATTTGAATAAGATAATTCCCTAACATAATTTTGTTATGGATCAATTATTTCATTTAAAAGTGTCCATTTACATTTAATTCTCTCATAAAAACAATCCTAACTATTTTCCTAAATTGGTTCTTAAGAAATGAGACATTTCTAGATGTCATATCTTTTACAACAATTAGCTATTCTAAAATGGCTCCAATATCTAATTAAATATTATAGATAATTGAATATTATATTCTAAATAATTAAACTAAAGTTTATGTATTTTTGGATAATCTAAAATCCACCCCATTGATCCAAGGATACATTACAATAGATACCAAGTTCTTCCCTAAACTTAGTAAATTTGATCCTTCCAAGTGGTTTTGTGAAAATATTTGAGATCTGATCTTCTGAAGGACAATATATTGCTTGATGACATCCTTTGTAATGAGTGTTCTGATATAATGATACTTTGTGTCCACATGCTTTGTTTTGGAATGGAAAACTAGATTTTTGGAAAACTTTATGGCTGACTGGTTGTCAACAAATAAGGATGTGGCTTCTTCTTGAGGAATACCTAAATCTTGCAAAACTCTACGCAACCAAAAAATTTCACATGTTGCTTCCCATGTTGATATATATTTTTCCTTTTTCTGAAGAAATGGCCATGGCAGCTTGCTTCTTACAACTCCAAGAAATTGAAGCTAACCCCATGTTCATCAAATAACCTGAGGTTGATGCTTGATCATCTATGCTTACAACAAAATCTACATTTCAATATCCACCAAGTATGAAGTTCTTAGTATTTTTTTAAACAAGACCAAAATATTTTGTCCCTTGGATATATCTAAGGACCCTTTTTGCTACATTCCAGTGGATTCCCCTTGGTTCATGCATAAAGCATGAAATAATACTAGCTACATAAGATAAATCTAGATGAGCGGTTGTCAGATTGATCAAGTTTCCAATCAACTGTCTATAAGTAGTACTATTCACCAAGACCCCCTGTTCAAATTTTTGAAGTTTCAAGTTTTGTTCCAATGGGGTGAGAATGGGCTTGCAATCTTGCATTCCAAATCTTTGAAGAAGTTCAGATGCATACTTTCTTTGACAAATGAAAATATGGTTTTGGTGTTGGAATACTTCAACTCCAAGGTAGTAGTGAATTAATCCCAAATCATTCATCTTAAAACAAGTCTGCAACTCCTTCTTTACTTATGAAATATGATCATTATTATTCCCAGTAATGGTCAATTCATCCACACACATAACAAGAATCACTAGATTTTTACCCTATTGACATACCTATTAAGTATCATCATATTAACTTTACTTAAATCCAACTTTTTGAAGGTACTCATCCATTTTTGCATACCAAGCTCATGGATCTTGTTTCAATCCATATAAAGCCTCGATCAATTTGCATACTTTTTGTTCCTTCCCTTCAATCTCAAAACCTAGAGGTTGTGTCATATATACTTCTTCCTGCAAGTCTCCATTGAGGAAGGTGATTTTAACATCCATCTGATGAAATTTCCATCCTTTTTGTGCTACTAATTCAAGTACTAATTTGATGGTGTTCCATTTTGTTGTAGGTGCAAAGGTTTCCTCATAGTCGATTCTTTCCCGTTGTGAAAAACCCTTAGAAAAAATCCTTGATTTGTATTTCTCAATGCCTCCATCTACCTTATACTTGATTTTGTAAACCTATTTGCATCCAATGGGTTTCACATTGTTTGGATAGTCAACAAGTTTCCAATTGTTGTTTTCCATTTCCGCCTTGTATTATTCAATTATTCAATTATTCAATTATATATGTTTTACTACCTCTTTGTATGTGGAGGGCTCAGTAAAATCATTTGTTATCAAGGAAAAATTTTCCTCATTTATTTTTGAACTTCATGTTCCTGCTTTTCTTTTCATCTGGCCTCACATCTTTCAAAATTTGAACAACCCACTTAGGCAATTCATGTTCACTTGTTTGTGGATTTGAATAATCACCATTATTGTAAAGTGGATTGATATAAATAGATTTTCTTTGATCAACTAAAGGTTTAGGGGGTGGAGACTCACTGTCAGATGAACTATTGCTAGGATATTCTTTTAGAAAATTATATATTAGAGTAGTGGAACACATAAAATATTGCAAAAACATAAACATAGAAAACAAATAAAACAAGAGAGACATAGATATACATGGTTCACCCAATTTGGGGTACATCCAAGGAGAAACAACCATTCCTTTCTTTTATATTATCCAAAAAATGAAGAGATACAACCTACAATAGATCCATTGTAATTTCCTCTTCTCTCTCACACAGTCTCCTCTGTCTTTCTCGCTCAAAATACACATATACACAACCACAATAAAATTCCCTCATATATAGCAAGGGGTTTCCTTCTAGGGAAAAAAAACCTAAATTAAACATAACCTCTACCATCATATCATCTACCTAATGAACGAGCCAGATTGCCTATGAAATTACAATATTTTACAAGGCAATTCTATATCTATTTTTAGCTTTGGGGGCACTTCCGTAGACCCCCCTACATGGTGTGGTGTACATTCTTCCTCAGATATACATTTGGATGAAACAAATACCTCTGAATAAATAAGATAATCAAGCTCCACACCCAACAATCTCCCACATGGAGACTGATGATAACAATTCCACTGCTACTTCATTTGTTGGGTAATGACTCCAATCTGAACCTAGTTGTTTCTTATCTTCATCATCATACTTGAAGACCAATTGAAACCGAGCATAATCTAAATCTTTGTCTGGTTACAACTTTTGTTAAAATATCTACAGGATTATGGCTAGTGTGTATCTTTTTCATATTCAACTGTCCATCTTCCAACATTGACCGTATGAAATGGTTCTTGAGTTGTTTTCTTTACAAGATGAATGGAACTCTGGTTGTAGCTGTATAACCTACCCAACTCCTTCTTCCTACCCAATTCATCCAGAAACCTTTGTAACCAAATCATTTCTTTACTAGCCTCTGTAACAGCAACATACTCTGCTTCCGTTGCTGAAAGTGAAACAACACTATGCAATTTTGAAACCAAATTGATAGTTGTTCCATCTATAGTGAACACATAACCTGTGGTTCTCCTCCTATTATCTCTATAACATGTTGTTGATAGTGCTGGACCCACCAACATGTTAGGGGATCTCCACGATAAGAAGTCCCAACTAGACCTTAGACCGTTTGGTATAGGAGTCCCAACAGTGGGTCGTATGGTATCGCCTTGATCGTGGTTGCACGTAGAGGAAACTAGGATGTCCTTGTATGTAGAAAGGTTGTGGCCAATTCAACAAGCCAAGGAAGGTGCATGAAGGGTTATAACACACGGTGATGAGCACCAGTATTGCAACAATAATGTTGCAACTCCTAGGGCTACCAACTTTACTTCATCAACATGGCGTTCGTTCAAACTTGGAGGTGACAGTGTTGTATACACAAATAGATGTAATGGGTCCAATATTTTTCACTACTACGATGGGGCAATAGACCACTAGGGTTTCTCAAACCAACCTTCTATTGATTTAGAAGAATTTTGATTACCAATTGAGAAAGGAGAATTTTACCGTAATTGAGAGGATTGAAATGCTACCTACTATAGTAATGAAAGACTAAAATAGATGCCTAAAACACACAACTAATCTAGCTATTTTCTAAGATACCTTACTTCAAAAGAATTCTAATTTAACACATGTGAAATCATAACTAACCTAAGCACGAAATCTGATCTAAACAAGAACTTAACTGCTATGCACATGAATAAGCATAACAACCTTTTTCTTTTTTTCTTTTTGTGAAAACATGAATGCTAATCCTTCTTGGTTGCATGGTAGGTGGGATAAGTGTGGAAGGAGATGAGTGTGATGTGTCAAATGGCTTGGGAGGAAAGCAGGGGTCTTCTCCTAGCTTTCCTGATAAATTTTTCACAAATCAGGCTCAAAACAAGCCACTACAGGTTTTCCTACAGGATGTCTATAGGATGTCCTAGTTCACCTACAGGATCCCCTGTTTTCCTATAGGAACAGGAAGAAAATATAAGGAGTGATTTGGATAGTGGTATGGAGCTTAGGGAAGGTGACTGATGCAAGGAATAAGTCAAGGAAGTGGTTGGAACACACTCAAAACTCAAACCAAAGCTCTAAGTTGTCCTTGTGAAATGATAACTCAGATTGAGAATTTAGTGGACTTTGGAAATCATGGGTGGGTATGGTTTGTCTAAGGCTGATGATACAAGGTCTTCCTGCAATATTG
>APFE030591605.1:9902-25125 GCA_000404065.3 Pinus taeda | reverse complement strand
TATCTATCCTTGTTTCTTTTATAAACATACAGACGGAGCCTGAAGTCAAGCCAGCTAGCCTTCGAACTGCATTTGGCATACAAATGCAAAGTAGATCAATGCTACTTCAGTCAATATCCGGGTTTTTTTTTATAAATTAAACAATAGATCTGCAAGCAATCTAATTTCCCTTAGTAGTGGCTTTAGTAACCTCTAAAATCACCCCTGTGTTTTTACATACATTGATCTGTACTTATTCAGCTTAAACACCTAAACTAAACTACAAAATGTGAGTGAAGTCTCATTCAAAGTCTCATACTGTAACCATCGCACCCTGCCTTCAAGGCAGCTTGTATGCATCGCACTTCCCGAATGGAGTAACTGCACTGCATACTGAGTTCACTGTGTAACAGGTGCGATGGTCAGGGAGGACTGATTTTACCCTCTGACTGTAGATTTTTCTCACTGTTTTCAGTCTTATTCAAGAGTTTTTTGTTGTCTGTAATCAGTGTGCTTCTGTGAATACCCCCTTCTCTAACATTATTCCACCTCCTTAGTGCAAAGAACTATAAACATTTTTTATGTATTGTGTGTTGTTTTAGTTCTCTTTTGCAAAAAATAACATAGTAAAACTATTGTCTCTACATCTGAAAGTGTCGTAGATGTCGTTTTCAGTTTTAGAAAGCAATCCCATTGTTTTAGATAGTTGATTATACAGTTATCATTGCATAAGACTTGATTTACTAGTTTTAAAGTGTCGAAAAGCAATTTTTGTTTCAAAATCGCAAAGTGTCTCTCTTGTTTTCACTTCATTTTGAAAAGGAATTTTGTTGAGTACAGTCGCTTTAAAAGTATTTCAGTTTTGCACGTAGTCTTCTTAGTGTCATTTACACATTAAGGGAGCTGAAAACCAATACATATGCACATCTTGAACGCTTGGCTTGATTTAGGACTGTGCATATTAGCATGTGCTTTGTGCTCTGTGAAGAAAAGATGCTTGACTTTTTTCCCCTTAGTAGCTAGGATTTTTCATTGCTGAAAGAAGATGAAACATCTATTTATCATCTTAGACTGCATTTAGGAATTATACATACATCACGTGGTGAACCTAAAAGGCAAACTGCTAAGCAAGATCAACTTAAAATAAATCTCAATGAATCTAACAACACTTTGGAACTTAACGCAACATCTAGAGGTCTAGGCTAGAGACGTATTCTAGCGTCGTAAAGCCTGGTAACTATTGCTTTTAGTGCTGGTTGGGTGATTCCTCCACTCTGAGACGATAAGTGCCAGTACGGACTTGTGCTCCCATGTACCATCGCGTATATATTGGGATACCACTATAGGCTACATCGTTTATCCTTAGGAAGCCATGTCTGCCACCCTATCAATCATAACGCACCGAACATAGCATTCGGGAAGACTGACTGCCGTACCGTAAAAAGTATTCTGTAGTTTTACGATTGGTTTGGTAATCCTCTCTGCCTAGATCTCCAGAGAATTCCATTTTGCTCCTTTTCAGACTCCTTAAAGGAAAAGGTCCTTTGAGTGCTTGTCACTTCAAGCTCAATAAAAATTGAAGGCGACTAGAGTCATCTTTTGTTTTTTCTCGACTCTTTAAAATTGAAAAAACAAGTTGTGTCAAAGCGTCTAAAATTCATTTAATTCGAAAAAAAAATTCCCCTTTTATTTTGAGTTGATCAAGTAATCCGCAATTGTGGAAGTAAGTCAATCAAAACCCCGTCGTTCGTGGAGACTTACAAGTCAACCATCATTGACTCCGGAAGCGAAGCCATTCCGGACAAAGCGAACTTGTTTAACCAGATCAAAGTTCCCTAGGTTGGTTGGAGCAAGCACTCCAACATCCTCAGAGACTCCTGTTACTCCGAACATTTTTAGAATCCTTGCCTCTATAGAAGAAATTCCGCAACAACAACAGGAAATTAAAACTGATCCTAGTGCGACGGTTAACACTTCTATTCCTGAACTAGTTCTGTCTACAACCAATTCAGAAGGTCTGACTCCCCAACCATCTACTGCTGTAGGACTTACATCTTCTTTGGCACTAGAAATATTTTACGGACCTGACAGTCTACCTCTTCCTCCTGGATTGATTGCCATAGAAGAGATTGTGGAAGATCCTCCATCTAACACTCCAACGCAACTTGGAGCTGGGATTGCCCTATATCCTTCTTCATCATAGAATATTCACCCACCCTCGAAAGTTCCTGAAGAATCACTGAGGAATATTTTGGATAGACTTAACATGTCTGAACAACAGTCAACATCAAGGACTGTGTCACTCGACACAGCAACAGCGGAAGCCCCTTCTGCTATTCCCACAATGTTTGTCGGTGTGCCATCTATCACAACCAGTTTTCAATCAATGGATGGATTCCATCCTGGGAATATTTCGACAGTATGGACTGTTCCCGTTTGTTCGTCCGGAATTATATCTGGAACATCTTACATTGAGTCTCGACAAATTAATGCATCACAAGGTCAATTTGGGCAAACTGGTCCCCAAAGGCAAATTATTCCTTTGAGTACTGGATTACTGTCGTATGGAGGGCCATATACGCTTTCATTGTCTTCCCTAGAAGGAAAACCATGCGTGAGTTCGCAACAAAATTTGGGTTATGCTGGATTCACAACTAGTGGTTGGGTACCAGTCCTGTCTCAACAACCAAGAGTTGTATGCTCAATACATCAAAGTCCACATATGACAAACATTCCCACTACGCCGGCTATTGTTGATGTATCGCAAGTACAAGCATCAATAATTGTATGCCAACCTCAAGTTTTGTAGGTGGCGATACAACAATCTCTTGTACCTCCGACACAACCACAATCACCCACTAGTGGAATGGCGCAGGTTCAAATGGGGAACCCCAACCCCAATCTTGGTCAAACAGTCAATGCTAGACAATAGTCCATGGCTTAACAACCATGGCTAGTGCAATACCAACAACCGCAATTCCAGCAAGCCTACCAAGGATATGAGAAACAAGTCTTTGCGAGTAATGGGTAGCAGTATCAACCATGTCATAATGGTTATGCCCATAAACCTTACCAAAGTTACCAACATCAAATGCATTATGTTGGTATGCAAAGACCAACTGCTCAAACAATTCCATCCTATCTTGGGTATGCTCAACCAAGCCTAAATCAATAGTTTCCCTTCACGGCAACTCTAGAGTTACCAGATCTAAGTCTTCTAACGAACGATCCAATTGCCTACACCCCTTGGTGGCTGACGATCCTGCATAAAATTCCGTTAGATATTCCTAAATTCAAAGGAAATCCGGGGGAAGGCCCATCAAATCATGTGATGATCTTTAACCTATGGTGTTCATAAAACACTCTAAATGATGATTTGATTTGACTTTTCCTCTTTCAGGTCACGTTAACTGGTCCGACAGCAAAGTGGTATATCAAACTGCCTAGAGCTTCATTTGATAACTTAAATACCCTAGCCACAACCTTTTAAACCCATTTTCAATTAGCTATCAGGTACGAAACAAGAACTAAGCTACTTACCAATTTCAAACAAATGACAGCCACTCACATATCTAATCATATTCATGAGTGGAGGCGTCATCGCATAATGGTAAAAACATATGTTCCTAATCAACTATTGGCTGAATGGTTTATTAATTCACTATTACCCGTTATTACAGAATATGTGGCAAAGGGGGGAGTCGTTACTAAAGAGAAAGTCATTGCTCGTTCACAATATCTAGACTTGATCTACACTCGGTTTGGCACGCTCTATGATAAAATCCCTGACGCTCCTAGACCAGAATTCTCTGTCCCTCTGCCTCCTAAATCAAACAAAGAATCTCATGCCGGCGATGGTGTGATAGGCACGACAAGCACTAAAACCGCAAAGGCCCCATCCAAAAAGGCCTGCACGGTTTCGAGTCAAGATGCAAATGAAAAACTTCTAGCCTCGGAAGTAAATGTTGTGTCAACAAACAAAGGCAAAGAAACCAAGCAACCAGGAGGCAAGAAGAAAAAACAAGGGAAGAAGAAAAACCAGGGAGACTCATCTCCAAGGAAATCTTCTGCAAACCCTTCTAGGAATGTGAAACCCAATACTCCATGTCATATATGTGAGGAGGATCACTGGACATGGGAATGTCCATTCAAAGAAGAACTTAGAAAATCTTTCAAAAGTTCAAAAACCTCAGTTGTATTGACTGATCTGTTTCCAAACCCAGGAACAAATATGGTTGCTAATGAAAATGCTTCCCCATCCCAAGTGCTAATGTGGTCAGTCTCGAAGGAAATAAATGACACTCTTATAATGACAAGGAGTAAAGATTACGGGAATCCATAGATGTTGAACAACAATGACAATGACCAACCTAGCAGTTCAACAACGACTTTAACAGAAGTTGTGCCACCCATCATTCCTGAATTAATAATAAAACCGCCAAATGGAGTAGTACACAAATCGACATTTAATCCTCGTGCCTGAGCAGCACAACACTATAATATAGTGGAGGATTTAGCTCAATCGCCATCCACAATGTCGACTCTTGAAGTGCTGCAAAATTGCCCCTCCCAAAAGCAGGCTTTATTGTCAGCAATAGGTGGGATTGACCCAACAGATTCAAATCTTGTATATTTTAATCATAAAGGATATGACCCTCAGTTACCAGCTCAACTAGCTTTCCTCATTCAAGTGAAAGCCCTCAACAAAACTGTTCATAGAACAATTATTGATGAGGGGGCATCCACATGTATCATGTTGATGAGTTACTGGAAAAATCTAGGTATCGACTCAAGCATAGTTGAACATGAGATTAAGATGTATCCAGATGTCAAACCGGTATGACAATCGCTAAGGTAGGTGCACCCCAAGAAAGTCGTTTCCATCAAGGCGGAAGTCAAAAAACTCCTCCATGCTTGTTTCATTTACCCCATTCCTCTAACCGATTGGGTATCAAATATTGTTCCTGTTATGAACAAACAAGGAATGATTAGAGTGTGTGTTGATTACAGGGATGTAAATCAAACTTATCCAAAAGACAACTACCCTATGTCCTTTATCGACCAGATTATTGATGAATGCGCCAGATGAAAAATCTTTTCATTCATGGATGGATTTTCCAGGTATAATCAAATAAATATCCACCCACAGGACCAGTCAAAGACTACATTCATTTTTTTGTGGGGCACATTCGCATATCGCAAGCTACCTTTTGGTTTGAAGAACACATGGGTGACTTTTCAAAGAGCAATGAACTGTGCTTTCCACGACATCAAAAACATCGTTCAACCTTATCTTGACAATCTCCCAGCTCATTCGCAAAAGTCGACCGATCATCTGTGCCATTTGAGAGCAATATTTCTACATTGTCAACACTACAAGATAAGACTCAATCTGCACAAATGTGTGTTTTTTCTCAGTTCTAGTCATTTACTTGGCTTCATTGTCTCAAAGGATGGGATTCGTCTTGACCCTTGTAAGGTTTAGGCAATCATCAATTTGCCTCCACCTTCAAGCCTGCTTCAGATTTAGAAACTCTAAGGGAAATCAAATTTCCTCAGGAGGTTCATTCCAAATTACACTGAACTAGCTAAAGGTTACACCCGTCTGTTGAAAAAGGATGTATCCTTCATTTGGGACAAGGTCATGCAAGCCTCCTTTGATGCTTTAAAGAAATCTCTAATTCAAGCATCATTAATGTATGCTCCTGATTATCAAAAAGACTTTAACCTGTATCTAGCTACAGCAGATACGACCATAGCAATGGTCTTAGTTCAAGAAGACAATGGAACTAAACATCCTATATATTATTTAAGCCGAAACTTAAATGATACGGAAATGAAATACTCCTACGTTGAAAAGCTAGCCCTCGCAGTTGTTCAAGCAATACAGAGATTTCGACACTACGTCCTCTTTAGGAAAACTACCATTTTGTCAGACTGTAACCCCAAGACTTATATATTGTCGCGACAGTTCCTGGGGGGCAAGTATTCGAAATGGATAGTGATTCTCCAAGAGTTTGATTTGGAATTTAAAAGATCCAAATCAAAGAAACCCCTGGTATTCGTGGAGTTACTATGTGATCTCCCATCATCATCCAACGATGCAACATTCGAAGAAGGAATCGTGGATGACAATTTGTTTCTGATATCTTCAAGCAGTTTGTGGTACGAAGATATAATCATTTATCTCCAGACGCAAACATACGAGTCTAATACCTCACACTCTGAACAGCGACGTATTTGATACCAAGAAAAGGATTACGTGATCGTCAGTGATACTCTTTACCATCATGGTATCGATACAGTTCTGCGGAGGTGCCTCACCCTTGAGGAGGCCGAAAAATTCCTGAATGACTACCATTCAGGCGCATGTGGAGGGCATCAATCTGGTTATGCTACGACACAAAAAATTTTGTGAGAAGGATACTTCTGGCCAACAATGTTCAAAGATTGCATAACAACAGTTAGAAGTTGTCATGCTTGCCAAATTTTCGATAGCAAAACCAGAAGACCACCCACACCACTGCAACCAATAGTAGCTGTTGGGTCATTCGCCAAATTGGTCATAGATTTCATGACATGTAACCCCACCTCGACCGGGGGGCATGGGTACATAATAGTCCCGATGGACTATTTTACGAAATGGGCCGAGGTGATGCCTACATTAAACAATAGCGGCGAAACGACTACCCTTTTCTTTTTCAATCACGTAGTCTCCAGATTCGGTGTTCCACAGGCCATAGTCACAGATCATGGATCACATTTTCACAATCACATGATGGTTGAGTTGGCTGCCAAATTAGGATTGTCCCATGATAGCTCTACTCTGTACTATCCGCAAGCTAACAGACAAGTTGAAGTAATCAACAAAGTCCTAAAGCGCATGCTGCAAAGGATGATCGAAACCCACAAACGGGATTGGCACCTAATCCTGTACTCGGCCTTGTGGACATACCAGACATCGGTAAGAAACACAACCAGATTCACACCTTTTCAATTGGTGTACGGTCTTGAAGCAATCTTACCGGTCCAATGTGAAATCTCATCCCTCAAACTCGCAGTCGACCTTCTCCCCGGAACTTCAGAAGAAGAGGCTCGTTTCTTGGGATCAATCCATTTGGATGAAACCCATCGTGATGCAGCTTCAGCTAATGAGGCTGATAAGAAATGGGTCAAGGCAGAGTTCGACAAGAATGTCAAACCTCATGTCTTCTCAGAGGGTGACCTAGTTTTACTTTATGACCAGGAATCCGATAAATTGGGAGCAGGAAAATTCAAATCGTTATGGATGGGTCCCTATATTGTTAAATGAGTATTAGCAAAAGGAGCCTATGAGTTGATGGACTATGATGGGATTCCACTGGCGCAACCTCGCAATGGGTTGTACCTCAAACGCTACTATGCTTGATCTCACATAGTAGTCCTTGTGCTTTTGTTACATTTTTGTTTTCACCAAGAGCATTTAATTTGGTTAAGTAATCCACTTTTTGCATTTGTTTCAGATGTCAAACCGACTGGAATCATTCATTCGATATGCCGATGGAGCAAGTCGTATCTTGCGGAATCTGTCTTCTGCGGCATGGGCCATTTTCAATCCCAACGGAGAGTTAGTAAGTTTCAGAGGAGTATGTATTGGTCGGTCTACGAACAATATCGCTGAGTACAATGCATTAATAGAACTCCTTTCTGATGCCATCGCACATGGTATATGCCAACTTATCATCAGGCTAGACTCATAGCTCATCATTCTACAACTCACCGGCATCTATGCTATACGAAATCCAGCTATCTATGGCATGTTCCTAAGGGTCAAAATTTTGGAAAGACAGTTTGATTTCATCCAATATCAACATATTTCTAGAAGTTTAAACACATTAACATACTCATTTGAAAATTATGTGTTAGATAGACATTTGTGACATTTATAAAAAGAAGCATCACATCAATATATGCAGCGGGATCATGGAACTGAACCAAAATAAAGCTTCGAAAATCAAAAATATATTCCATAATTGTTTATAGTCTGTAAATAATTTTCTGTAACCAAGACAAAATTGGTCAAATGACCCAAAACTCAAAAATTCTAGGGGGCACTGTAGCCTAATGGTGTTGGTGATAACAAGTCATCGCCTGTGCAATCATGCGTAAGAGCCTAGTCCAACGACTCGGCACTCCAGTGGTATGTCACTCCAACCGCAAAGGTAGCTCATCAGTCCTCACATCCAGGATGCCAAGGGTAAGACCCTCAACCTGGTCCTACAGTGCCGAAAGAGTCTTGGCCACATCAAGTTCACGAAGGATATCCCTCCCAACTGCTTCCCCTACTAGAGCAGCTGCTGGGTCTCTACAGTGCACTGCTGGTCGAACTGGGCCAACATCTGCATGTACACATAATTTTTTATTAGTCTTGATTAGAAGAATATAAGAACACTATAAATAACAATGAACAGAGATATGGTCAAAATAAAATTACCCATGACACCCCACTGCTCTCTAGCTGGCAGCACCAAATCCGAATCACCTCAGAAGTCCATACCAACATATGGGAACCTAGTGTAGACCATCTCTTGACGATCAAACCACTCAAAGAAGGTCTCAGAAAATGAAATCTGGGTTTTACCAGCATGCCGAGACATGAGATCAACCCATCTCTACATCCGTGGTTCTATTGGTGGAGGAAGGCCAAGTGATATATATTGTGGCTGCATCAGTGGGATTCACTCCAAGGCGAAAGTAGTCAAAATAGAACCATAACCAAAGTTTTTAGATCTGCCACTCTTCACGTTGGTCAATTGTTCCTTCATCACAGAAAGTACTGCATCACACCAATTGAACACCTTTGGTTCAAGGCATTCCAGAGCATACTGCATATAAGATCTGTTGGCTATATGGAAAGAAGAACTACTAGTCAGTCTAACAAAAGTAAACAGGATGGTCCGCAAGGGCCGGTCAATGATGTCTCGAATGTTGATCTTGCCATCTGCACTCGGCTGAGATCCCTCTCTGCAATGCCGGCGAATGTACTCCCTTACAGACTCACCCCCACGGGCAGAGCCTGATAAAGAGAGAGGGGCGTCATGCCTCGACAAGCCGGTCAGAAACTAGATGTCCACCACTATCAAGGGGATCAATTTTCCCCTAATCTGGAATAGCTGGTTGATAGGATCCCAAGCATTGATGAAATACTGCAACAAACTAATTTGTTGCCTCATGCTCGAGATACAGAAAAACTTCAGCAAGCCACAGTTCTGTAATAAAGCTATTGTGCCCGTATCATGTAAAGCAACATCGTCCTATTCTTCATGCTCGTGTTCTCACCATGTGACAACCATTTTCCTCCAATGAATCTCTAAAAAACAAACAAGGGAAGAGTCAGGATCTTCATTTGGTGAAAATAGGCAAAACTTTCATGAGGAAACCTTGCAAAAATTTTCCTCCCTGTGCCCATCGCACCCCAGCAAGTGTTCTAGGAAAGATGCATATTGACTAGTCAGTGGAGACATCAGTATGCATCGTACCTTTTGACTAAGGAAGGGTGCGATGATCCTAGGGCGAGTTCTTCAAACCCCAGGGGCTCAGCAGAATAGGGAAATGAGCTCAAAATCCAAAATGAAAGGCATGAAATGAAAGAGCACAAGTTTAGCTCCTACTTGGTCCGAACAGCGGTGAGAATCATCCACAGAATCTCCCGGAATCCGCTGGTGAAAATCAGGGGGGAAAAAGCACCTCCAAAGCTCCAACAAACCAAATTCAAATGAAATGGTAGAATGAGAGGTAAAAGGTCACTTTTAATTCACTATGCACGTAATTCAAGTAAAAAATTAGTGTTTTGACTCATTTATCACGCATATGTTTTCATTTCTAATCGGTTTGATGAAGTAGATGAACAGGTAGTACTATCTTTGAAAGAAAAAAATGTTAAGGGTAAATCGAAAAATCAATGACCATCATGGCGTGCAATGTTGTCGTAGAGTTCAAGCTCATTAAAAAATAAATTCTCCACGAGCAGTTTTAGTGCATAGTTCATGCTCGTTAAAAAATGAACATAAGTCATGAGCAAATGTTTCTCCCCGTGTTTCAGCTCGTTAAAAAATGAACGATTAAATAACCATTGTGAATGCCTTATCGCCAGCTTTTGAGCCTTGGTCATGTTCTCGCCATCACCTCCACTCTATTTTTAGCCAATCATTCACCCCCACATGATTGTTTACCCCTTCGAGGAACATCTGTGAAGAGTGATTCTGCTAGCCATCCTTGTAACATTGTCATGATTGGAAATTCCAAAACCTTGTCTGGAATTTGCTGCTTACCGAAAACCATCACTCATTCCTCGAAAATGAGTCTTCTTTAAGCTCTTTTCACCTGACTCGTAAAATATGAAAAGATTGTCGAGTGATTGGCCTCTCCGGCTCATTAAATGGCATTGGAACTGTTATCCCTCCTCTAGATTTTAATCTTTTAAGACCTAAGGGATTATTACACAAAAAGATCAAGCGCTTGTCTTGTTCGGCGCATTAAAACTATAAAAAATTCATCCCTTTTGTATTATTTTAAACTTTTTCGGACTTAAGGGATTATACAATTAAAAAGAACCTTTGGAGTCTTCTTTCCATTTCTTTCAGACTCTCTAAAATTGAAAGAGACTGAGTTATCTTTGTCATTAAACTCGTTAAACTAAATAGCGACAAACTCATCCAACTGGACGAGAACGAGTTTCACTGTCGCTAGGCTCGCTAAAATATAGCGATAGGTTCACTCGGACGGTGGATTATAGAACAAACATATGTTATCCTCCTCAATATTGACAAAAATAAAGAGGTACTGGTCAGCAATGACTGGGAAAAATTGGGAAGAAAACAAGAAGAAACTTTATTGGTAGCATGTCGCTCTTGAACATGACACTTTCCTTCTACATCCATGCTGGGTTGGGTTGTTCCGTTCACTGGTCCTCACCATTGGTCCATCACACCATCCATCTCTGCGGTTAACGCTACCAATCCATCATCAATGTCACCGATATGTTCAAGAGAAGTCATTCAGACAATTCACCTGAGTCTCACCCACTACAATACATTCATGCTTCATTCCTTCATGACCGCCACTCTGAACCCCATATCGTCAGTTTGTTTTCACCTCCAAAATCATTTGCTTCGTTCTGTGTCATTGATGTGCGATTCATTAAGGCCCTCCTGCGACAGGTCGCTGATGAACCCCAAAATTGGTAACTTGTTGGGCTCATTTGGCCTAATTATCCTTTCTCAGTCCTTGTTCAAATCCTTCATTTTCCATAGCTTATGCATTATTTTCAGTATGTTTATGTCATTTGTACGAATAAGGGAAGTCACTCTTCCTAGGTGGCTAACACGTGCTTATTTCAGGTTTTTTGACACATATTGGAGCAAAATCGAGCAATCATGGGCTATAAGACAGCCAAGCTTGAGGTGAGGATTCATAGGGGGGTTGTCTATGGCATTAAATAACCCTTCCTTGGGATCTTCACCCCCAACTCTGAGCTCCAAATACCACCAAAACCGAATCTAAAAGGCACCCAAGCATAATTTAGAAGGGACTGTCTAACTCATAGTTTGGACAGCTGAGTTCCATAGATTGAGGAGGCCAGATAGGTCCCCCGTGATGTATAAATGTTGAGGCCTCAGCCTTCGTAAGGGACTTTTGAAACTATTTTGTATTTTGCACCTCAGTGCTGCCAGTCCTATTTTGTTCTTTTGTAGCCATTTTTGGCATCACTCTTATGATTATTTTTGGATAATGAGAAGCAGTTTGATTTCCTATCAAATCTGAGTTTCTCATAGGCACCATAGCTCTCAGGGTTGGGCCCAACTTGAGAGCCTAGGGCCTCCTTTCTGTACTATTACTTTTCCTTTACGTATCATTGTTTCCCTTTATGCATTTGAACGTATTTATGTTATGTAGATTTAGTTATGTTGCTTGAATAGATCACTGTTTATGAATGGCATTGCTTCAGGTGCTTTGGTAGGATAATAACAGAAAAGCCTCAAAGAAAAGGGACAACCACACTCCCGGTTTCACCTCATCCTTATTGGATTAGGGGCTGGAATTGAGGAAACAGTGCTGCCTTAACAAAAACACTAGTTTTTTTGACCATGCAATCCTTAGTGTACTATTTTCATTTGCAGAGATTAGTCATGGGTTTGGACTTCTGAAATGTTTCTTTGCATAGTTGATGTACATAGTTCTCTTCCCAAATAAAGTTGTTGTTCATTTATGTTGTTGATGGTTAGACTAGATTAGCTCAAGATTTTATCATTTGCAAGACTTTGTTGATTTGATCGAAGTACACTGTGCAAGGAATCTCCTCCATTCTTTCATCCACCCAAGGCATCATCTAAGCTTCCTGTTCTGTCTCCTAGCTAAGTTTCTCGTCTCCCATCTGTCCTTTTGTCCACGTAACCCTACCTTTTTGCTCATCATTGCCTTAGCCTTCTTCAAGCCAAGTCAGCCTTCTACACCTCCTCACCGCTCCATCCACTAGTCCTTAGGCCATTTGAGACCACTATCCTACCTCCAGATCCATCCATGCACTTTCCCTCACTCATCCATCCTCTAAAAACCGATTTCCAAACATCTTGTAGAACTTCTGAAACATCCTGTAGAAATTTCTAAACATCCTGTAGAACCCCTATGGACTTCCTGTAGAAGCTCACAAATGACGTTTCTTGATAGCCAAACTTTTTGAAACTCTTTAGAAGAGTGTTAGGGACTCCTTAGATCCTCTCTGAACCTTTCCAACCTTTTCCAAGCATTCCTCTTCCTCGATCCATCCCTGCACAGTAAAGCACAGTTCAAGCATATGCATGAGAAAATTGACAACTTAATAAAAAATACAAAAAGATGGTTTTTTTAGGAGAAAGGTAGTCTAAACACATGTATTTTACCTTCATAGAAGTAATGGTATCTCTTTCAGTAGTTTGCACTCTCATTTCTGCATCAGTAGGACTAGCTGGTAGAATTAGGGTTTGCACTTTCCTTCAGTTTTTCAATCTCTTTTCGCAAGTAGATTAGATTCCTTTGAGTTAGCTTTCATCCATAAATTAGAAAGCTTCTTCTAAGAGCTCATAGAAGTTGGCTAAAGCCCCTCGCGGACTTGTGCCAGCTGACCAAGTGACAGCTGCAGCAAGAGCTAGTACTTGTGCATACAACACCGTCGCTTCCAAGTTTGTTAAGAAGAACCGGGTTGATAAAAGTAAAGAAGGGAGTCCCAGGAGTTGCAACATTATTTCTGCAATACTGGAGCCCACCATTCTTTTTGGCGTCGTTGCCGGGGAAGCGTCAGAGTATTGGTGATTGTTGCTTTTCTTCTATTTTCTCCTACAACCTTCTGCTAAGTAGTTTATTTCATTTCCATTCTGCAATTTCCTTTCCGCAAAAGTAAAGTAGACATTTCTTGCTTTCATAGATTAGCATTTCAATTCTGCAAGTGTAGCTTAGCATTCCATTCCTACAATTTCATTTGCGCAAAATAGATTAGTCCTTTCCTTCTTTCATTTCAATTCCGCATTTTCATTCTAGCAAGATAGTTAGTTGCAATTCAATCTATTTTAGTTTTGCAGGTACCAGCAGAGAAAAAACACAAAAGCAAGAAAAAAGTCTTTCCATTTCATGCCTCATAGGAACAGAGATAAAACCAGCAAATTCTTACCCATCACCCCCACCACATCACTGAGTCAACCTTCTCTCTTCTCTGGTGACAGTGAGCTAGAAGAACCTATAGGTGAACCTCCTGAGATATACGAAAATCCTATAGCAGAAGAAGAGTTAGGGAACACTCCATTTGAAGCCATGGCTGAAAACCGAAATGGTAGAAGAGAAGATGAAAGAATAGAGGGTGCCTTTCCCATCTGAGAGACCAATGGAGACATGAAAATGAAAAACATAAGTCCCTCTGCTCTACCTCACTTCCATGGTCTGACTACTGAGGACCCTGATACCTTCTTCTTTGAGTTTGTTGTCCTTTGTCAAAGTTATGATTATGCTGAGGATGAGCAAAACCTGAAACTCTTTCCCTCTACCCTCAAGGACGCAACATTACGGTGGTTCATGGGGTTACCTGGAAACAGTATCACCACTTTGGCTCAGATGCAGCAAGCTTTCACCGTCAAATACATAGACTACTGTAGGTCCAAGGAAACTAAGGGAGAAATCTTTCGGATGACCATGGGCAGCGATGAATCTTTGGAAGACTATGAGGAGAGGTTCCAACTCAGTTATAAATGGGCCAGGTGCACACTTGACCTGGAACCTCTGAAGTTGGTTCTGCTTCGAGGAGTCCCTGAAGACCTTCTGGACACCCTTAACCTACTGGCTGGAGGAGACATCTACCAACTGCCTTATGAGGACATAAAGACCATGTTTAGAAACCATTCTAGGGCGGCCCTAAAGAGAGGTACGGGGAATCATCTCTCATCTAGTACCTCTTTCTCCAAGCATGAGTTTGCTAACCAGATGGAAGACTTTAAGAGCGAAATGAGACAGACTATTGCCATGCAACTTGATAACTTCTCAATTCAGCAAAAGAAAGAAGAAGTTGAGAGGGCTTTGGCCATTTTTTTTCCTAGATGCATGAGGAAGCATCCCATGAATGAGTTCCCATTGCACTCAGTAGAGGTATGTTTCGTTTGTGAGGAAGACCACCCCACCAACCAATGCCCTACCTTACCTGGATTTAAATCCATGTACTTAGGGACCAAGGTGGCTACTGAACCTCTCTACTTCCTCAACCAAAGGAGGTCTCATGGACCCAGACCTTATCAGTAGGGAATGCAAGGGTCATCCCAAGCTTATTACCACCCCAACCAATTTGCTCATATGCCTTCTTGGGTTCCCCCTGCTCATCCTTCCTGGTCCGCACCTCCTCTGTGGTCTTATCCATCTCCATACCACACTCAACCTCCTTCTCACTCGTTCCACTCTCATGCCCAGCCGCAACCTTAGTGGAATGCACCTCAACTGGGGTGGAGGCCCCAATACAACACTCCTCCTGCCATTCTACCTCCACCACCAACTCAACCACAACCATTACCTCCTGCTCCTCCAAGACAACCCCAGATGCCTGCTCAACCGAACTCGAACCCCAACAACAGATAGGCTCAACAAGTATATACTAGGGAGGCAACATGCCCTACCTATGCTATGGAGATCCAGGAGATCAACTTGCGATCTGGGAAGGTCCTTCCAGAACACCAACCTCCTCCCCTAGAGGATG
>APFE030591602.1:1551-18898 GCA_000404065.3 Pinus taeda | reverse complement strand
AAAATGGGAAGACTTTTTGTTAAGACTAAAACTAGAGACTCGAATTGATTGTGAGCACTGGTAAAGAAATTGACCAGTGCAAAATAGTATTGATGTTCTTTCTCATTTAGATTTAGACAATAGAGAAGCATAGTGTTGGGCCAGCAAAAGTGACGACTGTGTACCTTGATTACCACCATTACGTATGTGCATCTCTACATGTCTATCTTGCACACATAAGGCTTAACCCTTCGGAAACGCTTAACACAAAAGGCTTAATTTCAAAAGGGTTATGTTTTATCTGTGGAATGTCATATGGTTTGGGTTCTAGTTCAACAATTTAATAGTTGGATTCACATCAGAATTTTCATATACCAGTGGAATTACTTGCAAAACCAGGATTACTTGCCAAATCTATTTAGTTAAAGTTAATATAAAATTATCTTAAATTTATATAATCTAATATAAATATTTATATATCAAATAATAATATACGTAATCAAAATAAAGTTGAGAATTATAAACATATAAATAATGGTTATAATTAATAATAATTACTTCTAACTTAATATAATTTATTAATATTACATATCATTTTTAATTTACCATAACAAAAGTGTAAAAATCAATTGTTTTTATAATATTGAAATTGAAAAACCAACAAAATTAGTTGAATTTTAATATATACATTTATTGTAATATTAAATATATTATTTTTAAATTAAAAAGAGGCTATTTTAATGTCATTCAAATTAGAAAAGAAGGAATAAAGCTTTTTCCCTAACCCACTAAAGTTTCATTCCTTTCTTCGCGAGTGCATAATCTACCAAAGTATGGTATATTTTGCTTACAAACATTGGCTCCTCGAGGCGCGATGGCCCTCGTACAAGATACCCTAGATGCTTGTGAACGTTTTCATTAGCACGCTTGAGGACACAAACCGAGTTAGTGGGGCTGCTTAAATTTGAATTTAAACCAGCCCTTTAAAATTCGAAGAGATTGGAACTCTCAAATTGAAATATCGGGCGAAGACCGAGTTAGTGGTGCTGGTTGAATTTGAACTTAAACAAGCCTTTTAAAATTCGAAGAGATTGGAACTCTAAAATTTAAATATCAGGCAAAGAGATTGGAACTCTAAAATTGTACGGTGTACCATGCAATCCTGAAATCAGGGAAATAGGAAATCAAACTTGAACCGAACTCAATCACACTTATCCGAATCAAAAGATATTTTGGAGATTCGACCAATTTCTAACGTCAAAGTTTAAATTTGACGAACCCTGTTAGACTCAGAGCATTCGTAGAATTTGAACCTTGAGGTTCGAAATTAGGCAAACCTCAAAATAGTCTTCATATTAAGATCAAGTTTGATGATGTCAAGCCCACAAGTTAGAAGAGGGTGCAAGACGGGCGAGCGATGAGCTGGGAGGTAACCGACGAGTTAGGGTGCACCCACACAGTGCGACGAGATGGCTGAATGAAGGAGACGAGCTAACGTGCGACACGAAAGTCATTGTGAAAAATGACTAAGTATTGGAACGTTGGTGAACTTATATGATGGGCGGTCCTACATATGGACACTCACACCATGGGCCGACGTGACAAAGGGGAGAGTTGACGCCCCAACCAATCGGCCAACCGCCATATAAGTAGAGCGGTGAGATGGTGGAGAAAAACATCAAGAAATTCTTCCAAGTGTTCATGCAAGCTTGGAGGGCGAGCTATCTTGGGAGGTTTGAAACTTGGGGAAGTGCAGGTGGACTCTTGGGCCGAAGCATGAAGCCACAAAACAGTGGAGTAGCATTCGGGTGGCCGTAGGCAACACATAAACCGCAAGTCGTGCGAAGTTGTTCGGTTGAATGGGTGAGGGCGTGTGAGGACGTCCTGCTGAATGAGTCGAGGGTGTCGGTTGACACGGGCTGAGGGTGTTCGGCTGAACGGGGGAAGGTGCCGGGTGAAATGAGCTATGGGCATTAAGGTGAATGGGCAAAGGCACCGGTTGAAACGAGTGAAGGGATTCAGGCGAACAGGCGAGGCCATCCGGCTGAATGAGCGAAGGCATTCGGGTGAACGGGCAAGGGCGTCCGGCTGAACAAGCGAAGGTGTTCAGGTGAATAGACGAGGGCGTCTGGCTGAACGACCACCGAGGGCGTTCGAGTGAACAGGCGAGGGCGTCCAGCTGAATGAGCCGAGGGTGTTAGGTTGAACGGGAGAGGGCGTCTCCCTGAATCAGCGAGGGCATTCGGCTGAACGAGTCGAGGGTGTTTTGCTGAATGGGGAGTGCATCTCACTGAATGAATCGAGGGCATTCAGCTGAACGAGCCGAGGGTGAGCGAGGTTGTTCGGTGAAACGGTGAATGACGTGCTGAAAGAAGGAATAGTGTGACGAGCCGATGAGATGGTGACCGAGTTGCGACGGAAGGTAGAACTGGTGGGCACTGTGAACGGTGGTTTAGGTTTACCAAACAGTGCAGACCATGTTGCACTGTTGTGTAGAAATTGTACAAAGGAAACTTGGGGTTTCCTACAAACACTGTAAATTGTATATTTTGTAAAATATTGTTATTATCATCGGGCAAACTCATATTTCAGGGAGTTGTCCCTCCCATTAAAATATATGTTGTGCATATGTATAAATAGTAATAACAATGAAGATGAATAATTAAATGTTTTCGCTTTGTATGTGAATGTATACTTAGAAAAGATAAAAAATAAACTAAGTATAGAAATTAGGCGTAGTCCACACTTACAAGTATTGTTAAAAGAAAGTGGGTGGTGGTGCTGCACCCCCCATCATGCAGTTGGAAGAGTACCGCCAGGGAAGAGGCATGACAGATGGTATGAGAGGCCTCGATTTTCCGTAGGGCTTTGCTGGAAATTTGAAGAGACACTGATTCGACTATCACTTCGTGACAGATGGCATCAGAGCCTCCGAATTTTGCGAGCTTTGGTGATTCAGATTTACAGATTGAAGTGTTACACTTCATGACAAGTTTATCAGGGGTGAAGCTTTGTGCTTGGGCCAAGCTGATCGCTAAGACATGGTAGGTTTGGAAAAATTCCAAGGGAGGCTTTTACTGATCTTATACAGGTTGAAGAGGATGAAAGAAAAGAACCCACGGATTCGAGATGGACTTTAAGTCTTTGAAATGAATGTTGAAGACGAATTTCTTCGACTTGGTTGGGCAATGGAGTAGGATATAGCTGCATATTGCAATGATGAAGAAGAGAAAGTCATGATGTTTGAGGATGTTGCAGATATGACAACGATGGAGGATGAACTTGAAATTGTTCAAGTTGGACCAGATCGTGCAGTTTTCAGACATTGGTGGATGAGGATACTCACATGGAGGAGCCTTATGATGAAGTAAGTAGTACTTATACTTGTGTTTCATTTGAGCTTTTGGTAGATGGGCCATATGTAAGGAAGGGAAAAATCAGTTTGCCAATGTGATGGAGGATCTTACCATGGATGTCTAAGATGAGATCTTGTATGGAGAAGCAAGGACAATTGACTAGGTCAGAGCTTGTTGGGGTTGTTTGTGACCTTATGGCAAAAGGTGCAAATGCCCGTGACAAGGGAGGAACGTGATGATCATTGCGGAATGGGTCATGCTTTAGCCATCTGGAGAAATTGGCTAAGTGCACCGCATGACTCATGGACAGATTGGACAAGGGCACACACTTGAGTATGATGATTCTTGAGTCGACTTCTCATGGCCAAGACCAAGAGGAAGTCTCGGTGGAACCTTTAGTGGAGGAGATATGATGGAAGAGACTCATACGACTTATTGATATGGTTTGAGTGACTATTGGCACTAGACCAGATTGTAGACTTGGATGAGGATGACCGATTGTTGTGATGGGTCTATTTGGTTAGACAACATGGGAAACTTGAGTCATGGACATTGAGTTGGAGAGATGGAGCACCTGTAGAGGTGTCACTTATGGGCATCCAATGAGGAGTGCCAAGGCAGGGATGTTATGCGGATGGATTTGCTTATGTGACATGGAGATATTTTACTTATGAGACAATGGAGAGGTTGTGCACTCTTGTACAACAAGGCCATGGACTTGGTTGGATTTGCGAGCAAACTATGGAGCATTCCTACTACATGGAGAGCTGAGACATCTTGTAGAGACCTTTGGGTCGAGATATGTATGCTTGCTAGGATGTTGGTTGGAGATGACGCATGGAGCTCATGATGACATGAGGTTGTGACTTTTGGGGACTTCATATTATGGTGGACACAGAGGACTTAATGCATTGAGGAGCTGAGGTCAGGGACTTTGATGCAATATGGAGTGCATACTCTACATGGGTGTACTTGAGAGAGTGACTTGATGTGGAGGACCAATATGAGACACTTTGGAGTGACGAAGTTACAGTGATGATGATGCCTTGGTGGCAACACTTGGACATGGGTTAAGCCGTGACTTAACCACTTTTGATACATAGGAGCTGATTGGTCTATGATCATGGGCAACACATGGATGATGAGACATGTGTATACTTGTTTCTTTAATATACTTGAGGGATGGCACATTACAGATATGATGGAGGTTGCCTCATGGACCTAAGTGTGGCACATTGAGAGTTAGTTTGATGAGAGGATCTCTTCATTTTGAGGAGATGGATTTTACACATATGGATGATGATATTAGGATAGATGCGTTGATTTGCAGCACATTGACACCAACATCATGGACAACATGTTGCAGATGAGATGGAGGTTACTTCATGGACCTAGGCATGGCTTATATTTTGATGGAGATAGAGATGGATTCTTGATCGAGTTCATGTTGTGAGAGTAGGCTAGGAGAAACAATTGATGATGGCATGAGGATGTGCATTCTCATGGTTTGAGCGTGAGAGTTGGACTGATCACTCGACTAGTTCGAGTCATGGGGGCTATAGGGGTGTACTGGGATGTGTTAGCATTGTGTTGGAGTATCATGGTAGTAGTTCACATGATGATGATACATGATGAGGTCGACACGATTTGTTGAAGTGACCATGTAGCTTGAGTTGAAGGGACTAGCCTTCCACGACAGGGCAACATTTGGGGATTGCAATGGAGGTGGTTGATGATCATGGATTGAGGAAACTTTCCAATTCATGGAGACATGAACTTTTATGTTTTGTGCTATGGCAGAGCATAGGTAGGCAACATGGGAATTTTGGATGTTGGAGTTAGCGACACATTACAATGTCGTATGATGATGTTGTCGAGGACGACAACCATTTAGAGTGGGGGAGAATGTCAAGCCCATGAGTTAGTGAAGGGCGCACGATGGGCGAGTGACAAGCTGGGAGGTAATCAACGGGTTGGGGTGCGCCCACATGGTGTGACAAGTTGGCCAAACAGAGGAGACGAGCTAACATGGGACGCAAAAGTCATTGTGAAAAATGACTTAAGTGTTGGAACGTTGGTGAAATTATATGATGGGCGATCCCATGTATGAGCACCCACACCATGGGACGACGCGACAAAGGAGCGGGTTGGAGGAAATGGTGGGACGGCTTGGTGGGCTGATGCCCCAACCAATGGGCCAACCTCGATATAAGTAGAGCGGCGAGATGGTGGAGAAAAACATCAAGCAATTCTTCCAAGTGTTCATACAAGCTAGGAGGGTGAGCTATCTTGGGAGTTATGAAACTTGGCGAAGTGCAGGCAGACTCTTAGGCTGAAGCACAGAGCTGCAAAACGGTGGAGTAGCATTTGGGTGGCCGCAGGTAGAACGAAACTGCAGGTCATGCGAAGTCATTCGGCTGAACATGCAAGGGCATGCGAGGGAGTTCGACTGAATGAGCCAGGGGCGTCAGTTGATAGGGACTGAGGGCATTCAACTGAACGGGTGAAGGCATTGGGTGAAACGAGTTGCGAGCGTTTATGTGAACGGGCGAAGGCGCTGGTTGAAATGAGCGAAGGCGTTCGAGCGAACTAGTGAGGGTGTCCAGCGGAATGAGCAAAGGCATTCGGGCGAACAAGAGAGGGCATCCAAGTGAACAAGGGAAGGCGTTCGGGCGAGCGGGCGAGGGCGTCCGGTTGAAAGAGCTGAGGGCGCTTGAGTGAATGGGCGAGCGCGTTCGGCTGAACAAGTCAAGTGCATTTGACTGAACGACCAAGGGCATCTAGCTAAACGAATCGATGGCGTTCGGCTGAACAAGCCGAGGGCAAGTGAGGGCGTTCGGTGGAATGGTGAACAACGTGCTGAATGAAGGAACAATGCGATGAGCCAACGCGACAGTGAACGAGTTGCAACGGATGGTAGAACCGGCGGGCGCTCCGAATGGTGCAGACTGGTTTACACGGTTGTGGCAGAACTTGTACAAAGGAAACTAGGGGTTTCTTGAAAAGACTGTAAATTGCATATTTTGTAAAATATTGTTATTATCATTGGAAAGACTCATATTTCAGGGAGTTTTTCCTTCCATTAAAATCTCTGCTGTGCTTATGTATAAATGGTAATAACGATGAAGATGAATAATTGAATGTTTCTGCTGTGTATATGAATGTATACTTAAAAGAGTTGAAAAATAAACTAAGTATAGAAAGTAGGCGTAGTCCACACTTACA
This sequence comes from Pinus taeda, assembly GCA_000404065.3. NCBI lineage: Eukaryota > Viridiplantae > Streptophyta > Pinopsida > Pinales > Pinaceae > Pinus > Pinus taeda. Next base: position 12,338 of record APFE030591602.1, on the reverse strand, counting down.
AGTGTTGTTAAAACTAAAGCGGGTGGTGGTGCCACACCCCCATTGTGCGGTTGGAAGAGTACCTCCAAGGTAGGGTCGTGACAGATGAAGTGTCGTTCAAGTTCTATTCTATGTTTGCCTTATTTCGCCTTGCTAGGCCCGCCATATTTCAATTTTCAAGTTCCAATTTCTTTTTATTTCAACGTCCGCGCTATTTCAATTTTGTAGTTCCAAGGACATCAAATTTTAAAAGATTTGTTAAGTTCAAATTTAAGTCGCCCCATTAACTCAATTTGGTCAAGCGTGCAGATGAAAACATGCACATATATCTAGCTTGTCGTGTATGATGACCATCGTGCTTCCAGGAGTCTATGTTTGTACGTCAAATATACCATGGATGGAACTGCTTAAACTTTGAGAGGCTATGGACTCGCGAAGAGAAAAATGCCCTTTGTTAAATTAGGTGCAAAGCTTTATTTATTGATTTATTTTTAAATTTGAATCACATTAAGATATATTAATATGATAACAAATTATATATTAAATTTAATTAAATTTTAACTCAAATCTTTATAGGAAAATAATGGGGCAAGACTCATTTTTTTGAGAACTTTAAAAGTTTAATATATAAATATTAGAGTGGATTAATATTTATATAATATATAATATATATGATATATATATATAATATATATATAATTTTATGAATCAGGACGAAATTGGATTAAAATACTGAAATAAATTTTTCAAAATAGTTGAATAAAATCTTGGCATATAATATATGGGTTAGAAATTTATTAAAAATAATAAATCTAAGTAGAAATGAATAATACAAATAATAGAATATGTTTTGGGAGATCCCTCGCTAAGAGCTTGTTTTCCTTAAGTGCACGGAAACAAATTAAAGGGCCAAAACTGAGAGGCATCTTGCTTTAGTGAAACAGTGCCTCCTTAGAGATCAAACTTGCAAGCAATTCCAAATGGGGTGGTTTTCTGTGAGCAATAAGAATGAGTCACATGCTAGGGCTTGTTTTTTCTTGAACAATAATAATGAGTTAGACTAAGTAATTCCAAATGGCCTGATTTTTCATCAAAAACAATACTGAATTAGTAGGTATTGTTAATAGTAACTAGTGATGATTGTCTCCACTACTAATTTGACACTAAATTATTATAAGTTCTCGCGTCTCTAAAAAAAATTAAAAATATTAGAGAAATATATTCCAACATTTAATGTTAATACTTTAAAACAAAAAAATATTAAATGATTTTAAAACACTATTTTGTCTTTGGAGTGATATTACAACCAAGATTATTTTTAGGATTAATAACCCAAAAGACCATGTTTACAATATTATTATATTATTAAAAATTATTATAGTGTTGGTCTAAAGAGTAATAATGAAATATCTTTTATTACCCTATTATTAGTTTAATTTAATAATTTCGAACCTGCCCAAGGGAAAAAAAGTCGAAATAGTGACAATGAAATGTGCTTGTTCCCATACTGTTTGTCCAACTCAATGATTTGAACAGTACGAGAGTAAAAATTATAAATAGCTATACTTCAATGCCGGGAGCATTGACGTACAGACACATCAGAAGTGTGGATAAGCTTAACTGTTACTGATGCCCGGATATTTGATGGCTGTGCACTTATCTAGAAATATTAAAAAAAAAAACGTGTTCAGAACTTTTTCAATATCTAATGTTAATATTTGTACGTTACTTATCGAGAAAAACTAATATTTATCGACTGAACTTACCAAAGAACATAGATTTTATAGATATTATGTAACTGAAACTACGGTAAGGTTTAAATAGAATATTAATAATATTTAAACTTATTAAAGAAAGATTAAATTTTATGTAAATGAACTTATTACAAGGCTTAAAGTAAACATTTAAAATACTAACTATGTGGATTGAGTATCAACACATACCTTATTATTTAAGGTTAGTTAAATTTTAAAACTCTATTTGTTATAAAGAATTATTTAAATAGAAAATAACATTCAGATTAACTAATGGAAACTAGAGAATATGCTTTTAGTTAATCAACAAAAATATAATGTTATTTAAATAGAAAATAACATTTAGCTTAACTAATGGAAACTAGAGAATATTGTTAGAGCCAATAGTGCGCAGCAAGATAATTAATATATACACCAAATAAACACATCACAAAAGACACAGAAGTTGAACGTGGTTCACCCAATCATTCTGGGCTACGTCCACCAAACATAGGCATCGGCAATCTTTATTATCAAACAGGAGATTACAAGATAATCATTTTCCTCACAAACTCTCACACTTTCAATATCTGTACGGGCATATATTTTATAGCCAAGAGAACCTAACTGACTCATAAATCCTCTCACAACAAATATAGGATACATTAACTCTTTCCCAACTAACTGGAGCTAATATAGCAACAAATCCTATTGTTGTCACACATTAGAGATTTTTTCCTAATTTATGAAACAGAAAATCTCAACAATCTCCACCTTGGCAACAATTAGCGTGATACCCTGTTTGTTTATTTTTTTTTTATCTTTTTTGCAAGCCAAGAGAAGCCAAACACCAACGTAGCTTCTCTAACAAAACTGGTTTCGTGCACATGTCTACACAATTCTCCTTTGTATGCACTTTTTCAAGAGAGACTCCCCTTTCATTGATAACCTGTCTTACAAAATGGTACTTGATCGGTATATGCTTTGATTTACTATGATACGCCGGATTCTTAGCCAAATGTATTGCACTTTGATTGTCACAAAATAACTTGATGTTGTCCTGCAACCTATCAAATTCACCAAATAAACCTTTCAACCAAATCGCTTCTTTGCAAGCATGAGAAGCAGCAATGTATTCTGCTTCAGTAGTGGATAAAGCAACAATGTTTTGTAGTTTTGACATCCAGCTAATAGCTCCACCTACAAGAGTAAAGACATACCCTGAAGTTGACCTTCTCTTATCCAAATCACCTGCAAAATCGGAATCAACATACCCGCAAACAAATTCACTACTCTTATTATATGTAATACAATAATCACTTGTGCCTCTCAAATACTGAAGCACCCATTTGACTGTTGACCAATGTTCTTTACCTGGATTTGCCATATACCTACTGACAACCCCAACTTCATGTGAAATATTTGGTCGTGTACACACCATCGCATACATTAAACACCCTACTACATTGGCATATGGAATTCGAGACATATAATCCTTTTCTTCATCTCTATTAGGACATAAACTCAAAGAAAGCTTGAAATGGGAAGTGAAAGGGACTCACATAGGCTTCACATTGTTCATACCAAATCTCAAAAGTATTTTCTCAATATACTTCTGTTGTGATAGCCATAGCTTACCATTGCTCCTGTCTCTGAAAATCTCCATGCCCAAAATCTATCTTGTTGCTCCTAGATCTTTCATATCAAATGTCCTTGCCATCTGATCCTTCAACCTGTTGATTTCTTCTATGCTTTTTCTTGCTAAAAGCATATCGTCAACATACAATACTAAGATAATGAATATGCCATTATTTAACTGCTTAAAATAAACACAATGATCATCTTCACTTCTAACATATTTCTGACTCAACTTGAAAGAATCAAACTTCTTATACCACTGCCGAGGTGACTGCTTCAGGGCATATAATGACTTCTTGAGCCTGCAGACAAATTTCTCATTGTGATGCTGAACAAACCCTTCCGGTTGTTCCATATAAATTTCCTCATCTAAGTCTCCATGTAGAAATGCAGTCTTAACATCTAATTGCTGCAACTCTAAATCAAGCAAAGCCACCAATGCTAACAAAATTCTAATTGAAGCTATTTTAACAACTGGTGAAAAAATCTCATGAAAGTCAATGCCAACTTTCTAAGAGAACCCTTTTGCGACCAGCCTCGCTTTGTATCTGTCCTCCGTATCATTCACACCCCGTTTCAGCTTGAAAACCCATTTACACCCCATAGTTTTCCTGTCTTTCAGAAGGTCAACCAGATCTCACGTGCCATTCTTACCTAAGGCCATCATTTCGTCCTTCATGGCTACTTTCCACTTGTCGCTTTTCGAACCTTCTATTGCTTCCTGATAGCACACAGGTTCATCATCATTAGCAGTAAATACAACTGAAGTAAAATAATCATCATACCTTCTTCGTGGCCGTTTGATTCTAGTTGACCTCCTTAAGGATGTTCCTGGCGCTTCCTCAATTGGCTGACTACCATCTGTAGCAACTTCTTGATGATCAGTATTTGAGACCTATTCATGATCTATACGTGAACTCTGTTCATGTTCTGATTCTGAAAACTGTTCATGACTAGTATTTGAACTATGGTCATCATGACTATCATTAGAAATGCTATCAAACTGAATGTGCTGAAAGTTAGATACATCATCCTGTTTCAATCTACTATCTACATCTAACTGTACAAGAGAGGATTCATTAAACTTTACATCTCTGTTGATGATGATTTTGTGGGTAGTAGGAACCCACAATCTATATCCCTTTGTTCCATCACCATACCCAACAAAGATATACCTTTTAGACTTTGGATCTAATTTAGTTCGCTGATGTTTAGGCACTAGAGGATATGCATCACAGCCAAACACTTTGAGTTTAGAATAGTCACAAGGGTGACCTTTCCATACCTCTTGAGGAATCTTGCATCCTATCACCATTGAAGGTGATCGACTTATCACATAATAAGCCATAGCCACAGCTTCTGTCCACAACTCCTTCTGCAAATCGGCGTTACTCAGCATACACCTTGCTCTCTCTAAAAGATTCCTATTCATGCATTCAACAACTCCATTCTGCTGAGGAGCATACATCGTGGTCTTATGTCTCTCGACCCCTGCATCCTTGCAATAGCTGTCAAACTCCTTGGAAGTAAACTCACCACCATTGTCAGTTCTTAAAAATTTTATTGTTCTGCCAGTGTTGTTTTCTACCAATGCTCTAAACTGCTTGAAAACTGAAAAAACATCAGACTTTCTTTTCAACATGTAGACCCACACTTTCCTAGAAAAGTCATCAATAAATGATACAAAATATGACAAGCCACCATATGAGCTTGTCGGGGCTGGACCCAAAACATCTGAATGGATATATTCAAGTATTCCTTTACTATTATTTTTTCTTGTTCTAAACTTTTGTTTACTTTGTTTTCCAAACAGACAATGCTTACAGAAATCTAACTTTCCAGACTTTAGATTTGGAAGTAACTTGCGATCAGCCAAAATTTTTAACCCCCTTTCACTCATATGCCCCAATCTTTGATGCCATAAGTGAATGGAACTACTGTCATATTCAGATACCACAGACACACGATCTGACCATGTACTTCCTTCTAACTGAGATAGATTTCCTACCTTCTTAGCTTTCATAACTAGTAAAATACCTTTGTAAATTTTCATTACTCCACCTTGAATTACAGTTTTATATCCATTTGAATCAAGTGCTCCTAATGAAATCAATTTTTTTCTTAAATCTAGTACATGTCTCACATCAGTTAACATTTTAGTTGTCCCATCAAACATTTGCAGTTGTATACTCACAATCCCCACAATATTACATGTTACATCATTACCCATGTACACAACTCCATCATTAATTGCTTTATATGTCTTAAACCATTCTTTATGAATACACATGTGGTTTGACGCACGAGAATCAAACAACCAATGTTGATCATGATTTGACAATTTAACTGATAATACTTCATTGCTCATACCTGAACCAGATGCCAAACCTATATCTGTCGTATTTGCCTCCTTCTTCTCTGTCGAAGAATCTGCTTTAGAATTTTGTTGTTGTCGCTTCAAGCAGTCCTTCTTCAAATGCCCCAATTTGCCACAAAACCCACACTTTACCTTACTCTTCTTCCCTTTCGACTTTGAACGTGAGTCACTCAGCCTACTGGAGCATCTTTCTTTCGAACGACCTCTAACCATCATAGCTTCTGATGTAGAGGTTTCTGAATGCGACCTTCTCCTTGTTTCTTCCGATAATAAAGATGCAACTACATCATCAAACTCATAGTTTCTGATGAACTAAGACTTATAGAAGTAAGCAAAATGCTCCCATGATTCGAGCAACAGCACATAAAGTAATAACTTATCCTCGGATTGAATACTTCTTAACTTTGTAATTTGTACCAGAAGAGTATTAAAAGCATTCAACATGATCAGCAATCGTTGTACCTTCCTTCATTCGCAAACTATACAACTGTCGCTTCAGGAGAATCCTATTGGTTAAGGATTTGGTCATGTACAGTTTCTCCAGTTTCGTCCACAAACCAGCAGCTGTTGTCTCCGACACGATATTAAACAAGACATCATCCACCAAACACAGTTGAATAGCACTTTCTGCTCTTTCATCCATCTTGGCCCACTCATTATATGTGATGTTGTAAGGCTGTTTAGATTTTCCCATCAACGCCTTTACCACACCTTGTTGGACAAGCAGATCATACATCTTTACCTTCCAGATTTTGAAATTATTTTTGCCATTAAACTTCTCGATTTCAAACCGAGCACTCTGAGTTTTCGCCATCTTGTATCAACCAAAAAACGATCTCCAATTCCTACTAGTTAATCAATGAAATAAATATTTAATACACAATGCCTTCGCCTTCTATCAAAAAACATTTTGCTGTACCAAACTACAAATATAAAATAAAAAACCAAAAAGCAATTGCAGTTTTACCAACGCAGTTGGCGCGTTGGCGCTCTTCTACCAGCAAACAATCCGCGCCGGACAGAAAAACATCTAAAGTGCTGAAATTGGCGCGTCTATCCCCTTCGGATTCATGCTAATCAGGATTTGGGCGCACTAGCATGCTTAACAAGGTCGTATCCACGCTAATCTGATTATTGGCGCGCCTGTTTTACCATATACTGTGCCAATCACAAAAAATATTCGACCGCCACTCACTAGTTCTGCGAGTTCTGGGTTGTGGCATAACACACACCAGCAATCTATACGCACCCTCAATCAATACACACACGTACCAGCAATCAACACGCACCTACAGCTATCTTATGTCACGTGGAGTTCAACGTGGTGTTTCAACGATTTTGAGAACTGATGTGTTTGTTATTCTCTTATTTGTTTTTGGGAGGGCAGTTCATAGACACCCACGCTAACATCATTTGCGCTGGTGATTGGTGATATACAAACGCTCCAACAGCGTTAAACTACCGCCACGTTACACGCTGGAAATTGACATGTAAACTAGTCAACACACCTCCAGCCTCCAGCAAACGTGAGCCCGCCACACCTCTGCTGCGCCACTCCTCCAACTCGCTCTGATACCACTTGTTAGAGCAAACAGGCAGAGTGAAAATAAAAGACAAACACAGCAATAAAACCATTCACAAATGACACAGTGATTAACATGGTTCACCCAACCAATCTGGGCTACGTCCACCAAACAGAGGCATCGACAATCTTATTATTAATTAGGAGATTACAAAACAATTATTTGCTCACACTCACTAACTCTCATCCAATATCTGTACGGGCATATATATTATAGCCAAGAGAATCTAACTAACTCATAAATCCACTCATAACAAATATAGGATACATTAACTCTTTCCCAACTAAATGGAGCTAATATAGCAACAAATCCTATTGTTGTCACACACTTGAGATTTTTGCCTAATTTATGAAAACCGAAAATCTCAACAAAAGTTAATAGATTTTACGTAATTTTTCTAATTCATGTACGTATATATTTTGATATTATTATTATATTTACAAAGATAAAAATGATATCAACATCATATGAGCTCAAACTTAGTTTGGGGTTTTGCTTCATGGAAAACCCTAGCCGTTCCAAGAAAGAATCATTGCTATTTATTACTATCTTTTTGGTTTCTATATCGGACAAAGGTTTTTCTATTGCTCATTATTGCCCATTTTCCTTCCTTCCTAACTTCTTTTATCTTTTGAACCTCTTTTCTTAATTCTCCTTGATCTTCTAGAATGAGATCTTTGTTTATAAATATTCTCGTTCCTTTTAGACTTGAGATTCTACTAAGTATGTCATACTTATAATCAGTAGAGCTCACCTTTATTTGGATTAGTCTTCCTTTATTTTTAGTTAATTTCCCCAACCTTGTTCCTTTATTATTAACTTTAATTAATTTATATTTAAGTTTTGGAGATTTAGTAAACCTATTAATTTTAGTTAATTAATAAATATTATGATTATATATATATTATATAATGTTATTTTATTATTTAATTTTTGTTATTTATTACTCATTATGATTTGGAGTATGTGATATTATTTTTTTTTATTTGGTAATTTTTTTAGTATGTTCCATTTTTTTTTTATTTTTTTTAGTTATGTTTTGAGTTTATTATATTTCTTTTATATTATTTTAGTAAAATAATTAATTGAACTATAAATTTTAAATTATATATGAGATTGATAATATTGCTTTGGTTTAATTGTTATTTTAATCCATTTTTTTATTTTGTTTTAACATATTACTTTATACCTTATGATGGTGCATAGTAATGAAAATGATGGGTTAAAGGCATATTAGATTGAGAGGATGCTAGAGGTGACAACAAACTCTAGCGTAGAAATGCTTTTAGGTGAGAAATTATAAGCAAAACGTCATTATAACCAAGGCCATTACCACTCACACTAAAATCTAGTTTAGGGAGGGAACATAAGATTCATCGATTGGATTGCCAAGTCGATTGATGATATACACGGGCATCAGCTCATCATATTGGAAGTTGGGATTGTTTCCAAGTGTGACAAGGATCCAGGAGGAGGTACACCACCTCCAAAGGCCTCTCAAAATAATGAAAAGAAAGAACTCCCTCATCCTCATAGACCTTAAGACTTTGGAAAGTTCATATATCAAGTGCATGCTAAGAGTCTATTGTTGTTTCCTCTCTTCTATTTATTTCTAAATTATTTCTTCATTGTTGCCCCAAGTCTCTTGTCGCATTTTCCTAAGCCTATTAGAGTTACACCTCTAGTTTTTGTTTCCTCTCTTCTATTTATTTCTAAATTATTTCTTCATTATTGCCCCAAGTCTCTTGCCACATTTTCCTAAGCCTACTAGAGTTACACCTCTAGTTTTTAGATGTTTAAACATTGTTTCTATGTGAATTTTGGAAATTGACTTTGGATCTAAGCCTTAGCGTCTGTGCTCACTCCTTTAGAGTCTTCTTTTTAGGGTTCAACCTCCCATTCTATTCAACTTTTCAAATATCTAGAGGGGTTTAGGGAATGGAGTTACTCTTTGCTTTCTCTACTTTAAATTAACCTACTCCCTTATGTTTGTTTGGTGTTCCTTGTCCTTCTATTGTGTTGCCAAACTTGGCCATTTCTCTCAAGCCTGTCTTCTTAGGATCCTCTCCTCTCTCTGTTCAAAGGTATGTGAACTCACTCTATCATGGGTTTAATGGGTATCCTCTCTTCTCCCTTCTCTCACTAGTCCCTATATCTCTAGGCCCCCTTCATCCCTTTTCTATTGAAACTCCACTTGTTCAAACTCAAGCCAAGACATATGGGAGCGTAGTGTAGGAGAGGCTATCTTGGTGGCTCAAGGCAATCCACCTCTAGAGCACAAACTTCTACAAAAATATCTGTTAGGATATATCACAACATTATTCATGGAGTTGTATAGCATGAAATCAAGAACACTCGGATAGAAGCTCGTATAGAGAAAAAAAATTGTCAAACGAGGAAGAGATCAGACTGGTGGGAAATTGGATACGAGACATTGAAACTACAAGTACCATAAACACAAAATCTATGTAGATAGTGGACATTTATTGGTAGGTCAAAACCATCATGGAGAAGGTTTTAGTAAAGCGCTTAAAGGAGCACTAGGAAATCTTACTCCACTTAAATGAGGCTCAAAAATAAATGAGAAAGCTAGATAATAACAAGGTAACAAAAATGTCCTAGCTCTAGCAAATCTATAATTCATTAATTCACAAGAAGACAATAGTCCACTAGTAACTATCCAAGTGAATATCCCTATAAATAATTTATGAGTCTTTCAAACATTGTTATCATGCTTTTCTTAATTTTGAGATCATGAATGGATAAAAAATAGGCTATAATAAGTAAGACTAATTACAATATCCAATATTTTTATAGCATTTATGTTAATTTTAATAAACAAAATTAATTTTATTGTAGGACATATTATGTCTAATTTGTTTTTTGCTTCGTTGTAATACAACTCTTACTTACCTAATTAAAAATTTGTTTTTTAATTTAACATAAATGAGTTTTTTAAAAATGATTATTAGTATTGCGCTTAAGATTCAATAGTTACCCTATCTAATTACCATTACCACTTTTATGCTCGGTACCTGCTGTCAACTATGTTTTTAAATAAAATTTGTTTTCTAATTTAACATAAATGAGTTTTTTAAAAATGATTATTAGTATTGCGCTTAAGATTTAATAGTTACCCTATCTAATTACCATTAATAGTTACCCTATCTAATTACCATTGCGACTTTTATGCTCGGTACCTGCTGTCAACTATGTTTTTAAATATCAGATATAGATGTAATAGTAAATGGTGCTAAGTTTTAAATAAACATAATCTTTCATTAAGTTTTATTAACTAAACTTTTCTTCAAAGGAAATGAATAATAAGTTTACTTAATGTAAATCTCAAAATTGTGGATGGTATATTACCGTTCTTTTCTTATTTATTTACTTATTTACGTTTTTTTTGTTAATTTTAAATCCCAAAGTTGTGGATGGTATATTACTGTTTTTTTCTTATTTATTTATTTATTTATT
>APFE030591601.1:59274-85076 GCA_000404065.3 Pinus taeda | reverse complement strand
ACCGGAGGGGAAATCAGTGGTAGGTTCGAGATGGATCTACAAAGAGGTGCAGATGGGATGGCACATTCATCAGTTGGATGTGAAGACTGCATTCCTTCCTAGAGGTTGGAAGAAGGAGGATGCTACTTCAGCGGAGGTAGTGGATGCCACTGGTTACCAGCGGTTGGTGGAGTCGCATGTGTGCAGGCTCAAGAGAGGCACATCGGGATATGGGTTGGATGAGGTGAAGCTATGTGGCTTCACGGATGCAGATTGGGCAGGGAGCCCAAGAGGCCGAGTATATGGCAGCATCGACATCAGGTACCATCATATCAGAGATTGTGTGCAACGGAGAATCATGTTACTTTCATATATTCCAACGGTGGATCAAGATGCTGATATCTTGACGAAGGCGCCTGCCAGGAGCAAATTCGAATACCACAGAGACAGGATAGGGGTTGCAGATAATCCATATCTTGTTGAGAGGGAGTGTTGAGAATGCAACAAGATGATGGAGCTTAGTGGAAAGAAGTCGACTTCACTAAGTGGGCCCACAGGCTATTTTTGGCGCAAAGTCTATTTCTAGACTATGTCTATTTTTAGACATATGGATCATGGTCTATGAGTTGCATGATGCTATTTGTGGATGATTGGTCAAGTTGGTAAAAATAGATGGACTTCTATTTTTAGACAACATCGGAGGTACTGTTAGTCTAAATATAGAACAGTCGAATATTATTAGCCCTTAATAATATTTGGACTATAAACATTATCTTATTCTCTTGGAGCACTTCAGTTAGAGCTACATATGTGGCACATGCAACTGCCAGAAGGAAATACGTGGTTCCTATGGGTTAACTTGAGCTATTGCATGGAGGACTTCAATTAGGACTTCAGTGATTGAGTTCTGTGGCGTTGGATCAAGAGTTGTTGGAGTTGTGTTCAGTTTGACTCAGTTGAACTAGTTGTAGTTAGTCTAACTGGCAAATAGACTAATGTTGAGTGGTGTGAATTAGTTATTAATTAATTCACTAATTATTAACTTGCAAAGCAACTGAAGAATACATCAGTTAACTCAGTGTATGGACAGTTCAGTGGAGACAGGTGTTAGAGGTGAGTGAAAGGGCAAGACAGCTGTCAGTTGTGACTATAGTTATGCATGTGATTTGCACAATCAGTGGGATTGAGTTGCCAATGAGGATTGCGTAGTGTTACACAAGGGAAATACGAGTTTGGTTCAGCCATTATCATCTATTCTCATGCAGGATTGCGCAGTGGAGGTAGGCAAGAAGCGAAGGAGATTTGAACTAGTGATTGATTCAGATCTGAGCTAGTTTGTGTGTAACAGGTGGAGATAGTGTTGAGTACTTGTGAGGAGTATTGTACTATGTATTGTTACATTTTCTCAATCAATATAATATATAGATAATTGAGGGGTTTTCAGCTTTATGCTTTCCCTGTGATATACTGTGTTGATATGTGTGATTGATGCTTTGATGTGCGCATGTGATTGTTTCTTAATACTGCAAAACTGATGATCAACGTAGAGGAGGTTATTTATTATGCATGATTCCACAAATAGTGTATAATCAGGATAATCTCTATGAATAAGTGTGATATTATTCAAAATTTCTACAGTTTGGACAACAACAAGGGAAGAAAATAATTGTTGTTTTGCAGGTAACAATGTGCATGTGTCATTTAGCATGCGAGGATTTAAATACATGTTACATGCATTTGGTTCTTTAGTTACTTTGTTGTCATTTGCATGGGATTTTCCTGGATTGATAGTGGTTTCATCCTTTCCTTGCCATTTCCTAGATAGCCATGATGTAGTGGGTTCTCTGATTTGGATAAGCTTCGAATGACTAATAGGTTTCGGATCCTAGTGAGATGGTCTCAGGAAAATTCCTAAGGGTCAAGGGTGGAGATGGGAATTCTCCTAGAACTCTTGATGGATGTGTAGAGATAGGGAATTTCCTCTAGCTATGGTGAAGAAGTCGGAGGCATCCAAGATAGTTTTGGTTTTGGTGATCATTTCTGGACCAGTTTAGGTGAAATCACCATGGTGGAGGATTGAGGTGGTTTGACCTCTGAAAGCCCTGGTTGGTTATGTTTTGGTTTATCCCATGTGATCCCACATTCATGCTTGGAATATTCCACAGGGGTGATTGGCTGAAAGAAATATTTGGTTCAACCCAATCTATGGTTAGGTGGTACGTGAAAGTCCCTGAGTTGGTTGAATTTATGCATATTTTATTGTGTGCTATTTATTATTGAGATCAATTAGCACATGTATGGATTATTGTGTTGATTTTATGATTGGTTTTTCATAGCTTCATTCTCATTAAATTTTTGTTATAGGTATGGTTAAATGATGTGCTCTTGTTATGGATCTTGTTCATGAATAAATAAGTTATTGAATGGTTTTATGAATGTATAAGCTAACAAGTGTTGTTGCAACTAGCTTGAGAAGGACAACAATCCTTCTTGATGATTCTCTAATGAAATTTATGAGGGAGTGAACATATATGCATTCACGACCTGTAGTTACTATGTTTACCATGTGTCTGACAAATTTTTTATAATGTTTTTGGAAAGTTTGGGCAAGGTCTTAGCCTTATTTTAACTTGTATACACTTATCATCATCATAGAATGGATTCTAGACAGTTTTGGGTTATTTTGGGTAGCTTGTGCATAACTAGCCTTGAAAATTCACAACAGGGCTTTTGGTTGTGGTCTCTTAACTAAGAAATATCAGTTGTAGCCGCATAGAGGAAGGCCAGTGCATGCATCTAGAGCCTTTTGGCCACATGCATAGCTTGCCATGCGTGTGGCTAGCCTATGAGGTCAAGTGAAAATATAGTTCCAACTCAGGGTAAGATCACCAATGGAGGTTGTCTGACATCTACTAGGTGGTCTGGTGCCCCTAGGAAGTTGTACGATTGCAGACCCCACTTCCATATTTGGAACTTGGATGTTGGGTCATGAATCGTAAATCTCACCTCATGTTTACCTTGATGAGATTGTAAAAGTGGGTAAATATGGGGTGGGGTGTTACAGAGCAGTATCAGAGCAAGGTTGCAGAACTGGACCTCAGGGTAAAGGAAGATTGCTATGCATGCATGTCAATTGTTTATATGTTTATCATGCATGTATGTTAGCTATTTTTTGTTATGGTTATGATATCCAAGTATGAGCTAGTATGCTTGTGATGTTGTATCGTGATAATTTGGATTTGCCTGTGAAAATGCAATATCCTATCCTAAGATACATTGAGGTATGATTTTGATTATTTCTTCTATTTGGTTTATCTAACAATGACATATTATAGGAAATAGAAGGCTAGGAGATGAAGACAAGAATAGTTGATTACAATTCATATGAATCTCCATATAGGGCAAAAGAGGCATTGGTAGGATGGGAGAGATCAGTTGAGCAACAGGGAGAGGGATATTCTCCTAGTTTGGTAGATACATTGAGAAGTTTTAAGGAAAAAATCATGAGTTTCAAGGCAGACAATGAGAAGTTGATTGAGGCATAGGAAAGGCTTTCCAAAGCTCAAGAAAAGCAAGCTGAGGTTAATGCAATCATCCGTTAGAGCCTTTGATATTTTCAAAAGCAGGGATAGTTGGGGATCAGTCATGGAGAGAGAAGGGAAGAAAAAACTAATGGTGCAGAAGAAAATAGGTCTTATAAAAGGCACACTTTGAATAGGGTTGATGTAATGAAGAGTGGTAAACCCTTGGATACACCTGAGAGGAGGGATAACAATCATGGATTTTATTCTAGTTCTTCTTATGGGAGACATCATCACCACCATCGCCATCATTCATATAGGAGGAGTGAGAGGGGTACTTTCCAAAAGAGTTCAATAAAGACAAGCCTCCTACTTTTGATGGTGAGTTGACTAAGTCAAAATATGCAGAAGCATGCTTGCTTGGGATAAGGAAATTATTCAAACTTCATGATTACTATGAGAATATGAAATCTAAGATAGATACCTTTATCCTCAAGGAAAAATAAAATATCTGGTGGGAATATGTTAGGGATGTCAGAGGCATCATGGAAGAGGAGCTGAATTGGGATGAGTTTGAAGGAATATTTAAGAATAAGTACCTATCTGAGAGATATTATGATGGAAAGGCCAAGGAATTATATGTGTTCAAGATGGGTTCCATGATAGACTAAGAGTATACAACCATATTTCTAGCGCTATTGAGATATTTACCTTATCTCAAGGATAAGAAATAAAAGATTTGAAGGTTCATCAGAGGACTGCCATTATCATTCAAAGACCAGATTGAGTTTCATGAGCCTTAATAATTGGAAAAAGCCAACAGGAATTTAAAGCATTTTTATTAAGTATCAAAATGCAAGCCTGAGTTCAAGCATGAATGGAAGGGTAATGAGAAAGCTAAAGGAAAATGTCCTAAGAAGCGAGGAAGATCTCAGGATCTAGGTGATAAGGAAAAGTGGCACGTCATAAGAATTTCAATGAAGCTGAGAAAGGACATGGATATCAACTTGTGGAGCAACATAATAAAGGCAATGGTAGAGAACCATTGTAGTGTTGAACCTATCATGGAGACCATCATAGGAGGGATTTTCCATCGTATCAGGGTGGCAGGACTTAGATCTACAATGCACAAGAGGCATAGGAAGTTGGGGATGTAGGTTAGAGAAATCCCTAGATCTATGAAGTAGTGGATAACAGGAAAGTAGATCATCATGAATCCATTATCAATATGGAATGTGGAACCAAAGGGAGAGTTCTAGGTAGAGCCTCAATGCATATTGTAGCAGAATAAGCTCAAGATTTGGGACTGAGAATTAGAGCAAGTTAACGTGCATAGAATCACTTTGGAGCTGAGGAAGCTACATGGAAGATGGTTGAGCAGGTGCATAAATAATAGTCAATTTCGAGTTATAGCAGAATTTGTTAAGGGAATTGGAATCCCTTAAGAGATGATATGTGCATGTCTGCAGTTGCAGGGAAGAGTTCTTGGTACAACAGGGTAAGGTAACTAGTATGTTGTTATATTTATTAATGCACTAACGATTGCGTGCTTATGGCAGTATGATGAAGCGAATTGCATGGAAAAAGAGATTTCCATAGATCTTGAAGAGGGATTGGGATTAGATTTCAACAATTGGAAGCACTGGGAACTCATGGGGGTTGACTCATGGTGTTTGATGAAAGTCTTGTGATTTCATTATTTTGTGATTTATGTGTGCTTGATTTTCACTTTTGACTGTGACTGGTGCATGGCCATGCGACCTTGTTTGTGGTGTTGCATTGTTATGTAGTTTCCATGTTTTCTTTATATTTTCTTCTTGTTATTTCCTTTTATGTTTTGAGGGTCTTTGGAAGTGGTTGGGAGAAGAGGAAAGCTAATGGATCTCGGGGAGAGCTAAGTGAAATCCAACAGGCAGAATATGACCCAAATGAAGCCTGATGCATGGATAAAGAGCAGTTGAAGGCAAGAATATGACAACCAGTTGAGCTGGTTAGGTCCATTGAGATAAATGGACAATGGAAAGATAGTCATGAGAAAGGTAACTAGGAAAGATGAAGTACATGTATTTGGGGTTACATATGTCTTGGCTAAGTTGGGAACTGTTTTTCTCAATGTTGTGCATGCATTGCATGGATAAAGGAAGTTCTCTTAACCTTGACCTTATGAACACTGGTGTTTGCATTGTTAGGGATCATTCTTATGGAAGAATGATTATTTTATGTAGGTGAATGGCATGAAAAGGTTCTTGGTTTTATGAGGAATCAAGTGGGCACAATATCCCTAGAAGATCTATGCTTTTAGTATCATGTGGTTATGATTTTGTTATTATGTGTTTATAGTTATGCTTATGTTTATGAATAGGGAAGCGAAGGGGATTGGTTCTCAGGTTCCATGGAGGTTGTGGGCTGGAACCCTGTAAAAGCATGGGTTCCCTGGAGGCTCTGAGTTGGGATAGTAGTCCCTAGAGCCCTAGACAACTTGGGAAGAGACCCATCTTCAGTTAATGTTTATAGAGGTCATTTCTGAAGATTTCTACATTTATGCTTTGATTTTAGCAATGTGGTATGTGACATGTTGGGAAAAGCATGGATAACTATAAATACCAAAATCCTATATTTGGATTGTGAATGCACGTAGTAACATGTGGGAAACACACTAGAGGAAAGGTTGTCTGGTAGAGATGGTGTGGTCTCTGGATCTGTAGTACTGCTATTATGTACATGTGTTGTGTATGTGTTGTACTGTTCCATGTGTATTGTGTATGTGTTGCATTGTATCATGTGTATATGTGAAAGTGTTGTGGTACCCAATAATGTCCATTGATTTCCATAAGCATGTTATGATTGGTATCATGGTTTTGAGGTAGGGGTATGCTTTGGTTTTTGTACCTTTCAGTGCGAGGAAACCTTACCAACGATGGATCGCATAAGGGGCTAGGACACAAAGAAGGGGATGCCTAAACTTGGAAGGTGAGTGACTTCACGGAAGGGGGTGATCAGATTTCTCGAGGGATTGGGAAGCAAAGAAGGGAGTCATGGAATAATTTTTTGTTGGTCATTAGCATTTCCAGATGGAATCAGAAGCACATTGGGAGTGTGCTCGTAAGAAATGAGTCGGTATCTATTCACTGATAGAACAAAGAGCACAATTATTGTAAAGCCGGACATTGAGGCAGGCTTTGATTTTAGCAGTAGATTTTGGACTTCCTAGGAAGGAGGTGAATCCCCTATACTACTTTTGAGGGTGGATATGTGAGCCTATGGATCCCCTTGTTAATAATGCAGGAATCATATCCTTTTATTTGCTAGTTGAAGAAAATGTGCATATGTATATATGTGTATATTATTGTAAATATTGGATCGAGCAATTTTTATAAAGCTCCATAAATAATATGTTTATTTGTTGGTTGAAGAAAATGTGTATAAGTATATATGTGTTTGTCATTGTAAATATTGCATCGAGATGGGTCTATAAAGCTACATAAGCAATATGTTTTGCTAGTGATAAGTGTCATAGAACATCGAGGAAGGTGTTTCCCCAAGGGGGAGGAGTTTGTAACAACCTTGGGTTATATTTCCATGTAGAAAGGAAAAATTTAACCAAGGTAATGGAACATGTATTCCAAGCAGGATGGGGGGAAACAAATCACATTTGGGGTTACTTGTGATTAACTAATGGCTATGGAAATTGGCATTGGCATTGGCAAAAAGGCATTGGGCAATAAATGACAATTAATTCGAGAAATAAAGGAAAATAGGAGAAAGAAAAGATGAAGAGATAAGAATATGCATGTAAGGGAAATTAAAGAGAAAATAAAGGAAAATGAAAGAAAAGAGGAAATAGAAAGGAAGAGACACTAAACATCAATGATAGAAAAGTATCTGAGAAACAATTGGCAACTTTTGATTAAATTTTGATCAGTTTTTAGTTTTGGACAACTTTAGTTTTTCTAAGGAAGAAATTGAACTCCAAGAGAGATAGAACATGAAAGGGAGCAAGAAAATAAAGGAAAATAAGGGAGTGCAAGAGGAATTTTGGACAACAAGTAAGGGAAGAAAATAGCTATCTATTTGTAGGTTATAGTGTGCATGTGTGATTTAGTGTGTGGGGATTTAAATGCATGGTACATTAAGCATGCAAGGATTTGAATGCATGCTACCATTAGCATGGGATTTTCCTAGATTGACAGTGGTTTCAACCTTACCTCGCCATTTCCTAGATAGGCATGATGTAGTGGGGTCCCTATTTTGTTTAAGCTTCATATGGTAAATAGATTTTGGATCTTGGTGAGGTGGTCTCACGAAGATTCCCAAGGATCGAGGGTGGAGATGGGAATTCTCCCGAAAATCTTGACAGATGAGTGGAGAGAGGAAAATTCTTTTGGATATGGTGAAGAGGCCGGAGGCTTCCAAGATGATTTTGGTCTTGGTGATTTCTGAACTGGTTTAGGTGAAATCACTGTGGTGGAGGGTTGAGGTGGTTTAACCTTTGGGAGCCCTAGTTGTTTCTATTTTGGTTTATCCCATGTGATACCACATTCATGCTTTGAATATGGCACGAAGGTGATTGGTTGAAAGAAATATTTAATTCAAGCCAATTTGTTGTCGAGTGGTACGTGGAAGTCCTTGACTTGGTTGGCTTTATGCATATGTTATTGTGTGTTATTTCTTATTGAGATCAATGAGCACTTGCATGGGTTATTGTGTTTATTTTATGACTGGTTTGTCATAGCTTCATTCTAGTTAAACACTAGTTATAAGCATGGTTAAATGATGTGCTCTTATTATGGATATTATTCATGATTCGATAAGTTATTGAATGGTTATATGAATGTATGACCTAACAAGTATTGTTTCATCTATATTGAGAAGGGAAACAGGCATTCTTTATGATTCTATGATGAAATTAATGAGGCAGTGTACACATATGTATTCACAACCTGTAGTTACTATGTTTACCATGTCTTTGACAAAATGTTTATCATGTTTTTGGAAAGTTTGGGCAAGATATTAGCTTTAGTTTAGCTTGTATATACCTATCGTCCTCATAGACTGGATTATGGATAGTTCTGGGTTGTTTTGGGTAGTTGGTCCATAGCTAGCCCTGAAATTCTGGAATAGGGCTTCTGTCCACAGTCTCTTAATTGAGAAATATCAGCTGTAGCTGCATGGAAGAAGGTTTGTTTATGAAGCAGGAGCCTTCTGTCCACATGAACAACTTGGCATGCGTGCGACTAGGCTATGATATCAGGTGAAAATATAGTTCCAAGTTAGGGTAAGATCACCAGTGGATGTTGTTTGACATCTAGGTGGTCTGGTTTCCGTGGGAAGTTGTAATAAGTTTAAGGATGATAGACCTCACTTCCATAATTGGAACTTGGTTGTTGGGTCATGCATAGTAACTCTCACCTCATGTTTAACCTGGTGATCTTGTAAAAATTGGTAAATATGGGGTGGGGTGTTACATGCTATCATAGTTTACTCATTTTCATAACCATCACATGCTATCAAAGTTTACACAATCACAAAGCCCTCTCATATTTCATCTCCCTTTCCCCTTTGGCTTACACAACCTAAGGAAATGAATTCCCTTCTTTGAAATGCAATGTATAAGGCCATTCCATTTCCCTCTAGCCCTACATTGCTACTGGTCAAGAAATGTCAATGCTAGAAGATCCAAAGATTTTAGCCAAGACCATTTTCTCATCAATTCCATTGTTTCCATGTAGTCAGGCATCCTCACATGCTAGACTATAACTAGTCTTAACAAACATCCAATTAGCAATGGCTCTTTATTGTATAGAAATTTCCTCTCGAAGAGGAAAGAGAAAGAATGGATGAGGAATCTTGCTAACCATCTAAAACAACTTTAATATATGAATACTCCCAATGCGCCATTTTTCTTCCCATGCATGAAACTCATGTAATAAATCTTCCCAAATAGTTAAAATTTATAATAATATTTGGTCTAGCCTCTTCAACTACCCCCCTCCCTCATAGAAATTTCCCCCCTAAACTCTTTTCCTTATTCGTTTGTAATCGATCATGCATTTTTATTGTTATTATTCATAAACTTTTACTTTTCTAGGATAAAAACTAGGGTATTACATTTCACATTTTAGACACTACTTACTTTATCACAATGGTTTGGCATACTTTTCACCTATCCTAAAACTCTCTACTTGCCACACATATATTGTTTTGTTTCCTTTTCATTTCGCTTTGTCTTGTATATGATTGGTATAATATTCCTTGCACATATGTTTCATAACTCCATGCATTTCACTAATTCTCAGAGCACTGAGTATCATAAAAATGCCAAGTGCATTGGTTACCCTACCAATCATGACTAACCCCTAAAAATTGGAGGGTTAGCTTAGGATACACATACTAGAAGGCTCCTCCCCATGAATTAATTATTTGTTGTTATTGCCTTATTTAGTTGATATTTGTCTTCTATATCCTTGTAGTTTGTATCTCTCCTAAATTGCAACTCAACATTATTCTCATTTTATAGACAACATCTCTTGCAATAGATGAAATATGTAGCATATATACTTTGCACTTTGGTACTCATATACACTTACTCATTAAATATGTTGTGTTGTGGCTCGCTTATGTGTTGCATCTACACATGACTCATGTAGTTATGACATCAATATATTTCTATCATACTTTCACATTACACTACCTTCCTTGAGTCTCCTCACCTTACTCTATAAATGCAACATTTTTGACATGTTTAGTTCTTAGGTAGGGTGTCTTATATTTTCCCTCTTATTATAGACTTTGGTTAATAGTTTAGCTAGGTTAAGGCCCTTAGGCACTCACCCATGTTGTAAGAGCTATTATAAGGTCACAAATCACAAAAAGAATAATATTGATTCACTATGGATAAAAAAATCCCAAAAATAACAAAAAAGAAGCAAACAAGTGCAATGGCATCCCAACATAGGGATATACCATCATAGTAAGATAGTCGTGGGTTCAAGAGTTGCTTGTTATATTATTTTATCGCCTTTCTTTAATATAATACATGGCCATGCATTCACTAAGGGGGAGATTTATGTATCTATATATCTATTTATAGACCTAGAGAGATGGGTTTCCAAAAGTCATAATTCTTTTTTCCGTAAGAAAAAATATATCTATCTATTAAGCTTGCATTTGCTGCAATATTTAGGCAAATGACATAACCCATAACTCATTCTATTTTCTTATCGTTCAAACTAAAAGGTACTCTCATTAGGTGAGATGAAAGAGATTGTGATCACAAGGCTCAATATGTCCTATGGGAAATATTATTATCCTTTATGTAGAAATGAGTCATTTATTCCTTGTACTTTATCATTGTATTACTTATTTTTATGTATTGGTATTAAGGTTGGATGCATCACAAGGACATTATTTGTAAATGAGGGCTCAATATAAACTTTCTAAACTAGAAACTTACTTGCTTGTTTGAGCTCAACAACATTGAAGTAATCATAATTCTTTCAATCTCTACTACAAAAGGAAAGTATACATACATCCCCACAAGGCTATATGGAAGGATCATATATATTTTTGTAGTGAAATTGGCTTCCATGTCATTGTAAAAATGTAAAACCCCTCATTCGCCCAACTAAAATCACCCACTCAAAAGAGCCTAGATGGTGAAAAATCAGGGTTTATAGGTGATCTCTTTCAACTAGCAAACACTTCTACCCTTAAATGTGGGATTGTGTTATAGAATTTTACAAATCCATAGAAATAACCAACAACAAAATACAACATAAAAAATTAGAGGTAAGACACTACATAGATAAATACATCTATTAGAAGTGGGGGCAGGACAACTAATACATAGGAGGTATGCAGCACAAGGAATTTGGTTCTCAATCTCATTTTCCATATAGAGGATTTGGATATCTTAGCAAGGCATGAAGGTATGACGTTATTTTAAATTTTCATTTTTGAAAGAGAGTTTCATTGTTATTGATTATGCATTTATTTCTTACTCAATAAGCCATTGCCTAATACCTATAACACCTCCACAATACCTATAAAATTTCACTACACCCCTTATTCTCTACCCAACAATAGCTATAAAACTACAATTAAAAAACATGTCACCCCACCCTTCATATGAAACAATATGCTAGCTTATTTTTTCACAATTTTAAAATCCTTTATGAATAATTTCGTATATTTTGTGATTTTATAAAAGTTAGATAATATAATTTTACTTTAATTTTGAAATATATAATTAAAAATAAATAATTTTAAAAATATTATTTATTTATTTTTTAAGGTCAACCCGTCTTTCACCAAAATTGAAATAGGGTGGAAAGAATAATATACCATTATCCCAATTCACTCATTTTAAAATGATAAGGGCATATCTTTGTAAAATTTTTAGTAATAAAATCATTAAGATAAATAAGTCTTTTCTCACACACAAATAAATAAAGTGTCCAATACTAATTTAGTATTTGACGTAACTATAGTCTTAAAAATTAAATTATTATTAAATTATACATCAATTTTAATATTTAATATTTAACTTGAGTATTGAACTAAAAATTATTTTTTATTTTGATTATTATTGCCTCTGCAGCGAGGTTATAAGAAACGTTGTAATATTATATTCTCTTAATAGTTTTACTTAATCCAAAAAAAAAACAAACACAAAGATTTGGGTAGTTTTTGAGTTAGAACTTTTTACTAATTCTGCACCACAAACTTATATATATATATATATATATATATATATATATATATATATATATATATATATAACCCCAAATTCATCTTATTCTAAATATTTAATAAATCCAAAAATAAAATAATTTTAATTATAATAATTAAATATAAAATGTCATATGAATCCTTCAACGTCGGAAGGCAAAAAAGGACCACGAGGCATCCAATTTCATCGAGTGTGTACTCCAAATTCCAAGTCACAAAATCTGAGTCAAAGATTCTATTCTCAAAGTTCGATATTTAATTTCATAGTCTTGTGGCGGTCCTGCAAAATTCTAGTAGCTACCTACGATGGCTTTATCAGACCAGGGCGCTCCATGAATATGTGAAACGAATCCCACACCTCAGTTTACAAAGTCCTCACTCAACTATTTTGCCTTTCAACTGGCATAATTAGTTATGCCGATAAGCGTCTCTTCTATTGGAGTTGGGCACTTTAATCATTTTCTTAATTAATCTTTTTGATCAGATAATATATTCTCGTAGTCGTCACTAAATCAATGAATAAAATTTGCAATAGTAACTTTCTTACATGTCTAAATCACATGTTTAAAGCATACTCAAATTAATTTTTTACAAAGCATGATTAAAAATTTACCATACCATTTGTTAATCGCCACCTATTTTGATTAAGACAAGGTGGAAAGATTAAAAATGGTTGTAAAACATACGAATCACCATCACCATCCGTTTCAATTACGTTAGGAACACCAACAGTTTCAATTCCCCCTAGACATCACTCACCGTTTCAATTCCACTATACGAAACGTGGCCAAAGGGATGTAAGACATTGATTTAGTATGGAAATCATTAACAGTTTCAATTTCATATAGCCATCACTTACCGTTTCAATTGGCCTCCTCCATGCAGATAACCCAAAGCGGAGTTTAGCACTCGCTCTTATATTAATTGTCGTTGGTTTGATAATTGTTATTGGAATTGTTGAAGGCTTATTGGAATGCGAGCACTGATTACTCTAAAGATTTGAAGGGCTTCTCTCGGTGTCTATCTGGTAAAAAAGGTGACAAATCTTTCATAGCCTTCCTTTTCTCTACCTACTATTTTTTTAGGTTTTAACATTAGGTGTAAAGACAAAGTATGACAGAGAATAAACCTACATGCAGATTCCAGCCCGAAGATGGGATGATGGCGAGGAGTTGGAGAATGACCGAGTTTGGTCAAGGGTGCTCAGCGATGTAGAAGAGGAGGGCTGTTCTAGGAAAAGCGTAGACTGTCCAAAGAACAATGTGTTGTTTTGGAAGAAAGCTTAAGAAAGAATAGGGTGCCTGAACATGTAAGTTTCTATACACATTATTCACTTACAGGTTATTGCTCTATCATTTGTGTTTTGTCATGCTTTTGGCTGATGTAACTTCTTCTTCTTCTGCAGAAGGAAAAGCATGTGTTGGCCTTACAATTGAATCTATGCCATCGACAAGCTGAGGTGTGGTTCAAGAATAGACAAGCAAGGTTAGCTCCAATCCTTTATTGATTCATTGTATTTTGCATGTCGAAATTAATATGGAAGATTCCATTTTGGAATCAACAACTACATAATTTGGCCCGTAACCATGAAAAATGACATGGAAATCAATTGTTGTGCAAATTTATAGTTCGAAAAACTTTTGATCCGATGGAGATCCTATTGTGTTGATAGTTTTATTGACTCATTTATGTTATAGGTTAATTAAATGTTATGAATTTGTTTCAGGATGAAGCTTAAGAAAACGAAAATGGACTGCGAGCTTCTGAAGAGATATAATGAGGCACTTACAGATGAGAACATAAAACTTCGCATAGACCTGGAAAAACTAAAAGCTTTAAAAATGTTGCCACCTCTCAGGCCTGTGTCAACCCTTACCATGTGCCCTTCCTATGAAAGAGTTTCAGCAGTTGACAATAGTAGCCACTTGACTTTGGCGAAATTTGGGTCTATGTTTTTAGGCAGCTCTTTCCGGCAATGAATTGTCGTGTATTGATCAGAGTTTCTTTACCCGTAGTCATTGTTTAGCAATGGTGGACATCGTCTCTTTGTCTGACATTTTAGGTTTTCTCTAAAGGTTCACTTTATGAAACATTTTGAGTTTCAGTACATTTTTTATTAATTGACTTCGGTTTAGAAAGCGCTCAAGTCTCTGTTAATTTATTGAATGAGATGAGCCATCTTGATAAACCAAGGAACATATAGTTGTATAGAGTGGGAGTCTATGAAATAAACATTGTATGTAAAATTCAAATGTTTATGTGAGGTCATCTCTTTCTCTGAACCTTCTTGTGTTTATGAATTTTCTCCTTTTTTAATTATCAATCTAAACATGTATAATAATCATTTTTATCTACTATTATTTTTAATAAAATACGATGACAATTTCTCTATTCATGCTCATAGTAAAAGTAAAAGTCATTGTTATCGCTAAAAGCAGTACTTATTGACTAGTCAATGCATGCATATTAATGCCTACTTAATAACTATCATTAACATGATTTTTTTTTTCAAGGTTTCATGTTTGAGTTATACAACATAGGTAGGACACATGAAAATATTGTTATTGTAAAATGATTTAATAAATAAAAGACCTTTTTAGATTATTTTATCGTTATTTTAAAATTTTTTAAATATTATAATTTTATCAATCATTGTTATTTTTTTAAAATTTATTAATTTTATTAATCATTGTTTAGTTTGAACAACACAACATATTTCTATTGATGATCTTAAACCTGGTTAAAAACTTAAAGTTTTTGTAAACCTGGACCACTCATCTCGAGACACTTACAGTGTGAGTTTTAACCTTTAGTGCCCCTGGTTCCAACCCTCAAGTCCCAGCACTTATACATGGAGTTTTGTGCTTTTTAAAAATGTTTATAGTGTGAGCTTTACCCTTTAGTGCCCCTGGTACCAGCACTAAAGTCTCACCACTTATACATGAAGTTTTGTGCGGCTAAAGGGTTATGAAGGTTTTATAAAGGTTAATGAGAGGGTTTTAGTCCCAATAGGAAGGATTTGAAAGCAAGGCTTTAATAAAGTATTTTTCCCTTGGGTTTATTAATTCCCAATGGTTTATAATATCAAATTATTGGTTGTCTTCATTCTTCAAATTTTTAATATTAATAATTCCTTGGGTTTAGACGAAGCTCTAGAGAGGAAGTGAAGTGGGAATTCACAGAGGGTTGAGGCTTAGAGAGAATTGAGCAGTAGAATAGCTGAAGAAAGAAACCCTAAAGAAAAACCAAAAACACAGAGAAAACATTGAAAAATGAATTAAAGTCGATTTAAAGGGACAAATGAAGAAGTGTGGTTTCAGTATACGGGAACCATTGGATCTTATAGATCAACGTCATGATGACAAAGAGCGAGAATCGTCGATCTCATAGATCAACGATCATCGCAGGGTGAAGGAGAGCAGGAGTTAACACAGAGAAAAGGTGGGTTTATAACCTTAGGTAGTATTTCGGGCGAGGACTAGAAGGTAAGTGGTTTGAGCATTGATCGACAGATTCCATACATATCACGATGTGTGGTAGAGAGTTGGAGCGAGGAAACTGCTTTATCAGGCGGTTAATCCCCATGTGTGTGGTCAACCTGAAACCAATGTGAATCGTTGGATCTTTCGGGTGAAGATCAATGACAGAGAAGTAATATGACATACAAAGGAGCAGACCTGATGGTGTTATGTGGCACAGTTAATAAGTTTTGAGATCCAAAATCGCATTATTGCATATCGGATGTGATAGAGGTCTTTGTTAACAAAACCCACAGAGAATCGTGATTGTGATAAGCGAAAAGGTAAATCTCAAAAAGCATGCCAAGGCCTTACCAAGACGGAAAACATGTGGTAAGCGTATATTTCCTTTGTAAATGGTTTATTAAAAAAATAGTGCTGATAAAAGGTTTATGCGCTAAATATATATGTAACCAAGGTTTAAAGAGAAGAGGTTATATATGTGTGGCTAAAGGGTTAGCAAAGGTTTCTATAAAGGTTAATGAGAGGGTTTTAGTCCCAATAGGAAGGATTTGAAAGCAAGGCTTTAATAAAGTATTTTTCCCTTGGGTTTATTAATTCCCAATGGTTTATAATATCAAATTATTGGTTTTCTTCACTCTTCAACCATTTAATATTAATAATTCCTTGGGTTTATAATCCCTTGAGGTTTTAGTGTTAATCCCTTGGGTTTATTATTCCTTTGGGCTTATTATACCAATTCCTTGGGTTCATTATTCCCTTTGGTTTATATTATAAAGTAAACAATGTTTACTTTAGTGTTTGTAGTATTTATATTTGGGTTTACCAATGTTGGGTTTATAATATTAGTCCCATGCTTGAATGGCACATTTTGACAAAGATTGTCTCACCATGAAAATAAGACATGTTTATGTTAGTGTTTGTAATATTTATATTTGGGTTTACGAATATTGGGTTTGTAATATTAGTCCCTTGGGCTTAATATTGTTCCCTTGGGTTCATAATCCCTTGGGGTTTTAGTACTTCTCCCTTTGGTTTATTATTCATTTGGGTTATTTTATTCCCTTAGGTTTATAATATAAATCATAGCCAAACATGGTGAACCATGTTTGAATGTCGCATTATGACAAGGATTGTCTCACCATCAAAATAAACTATGTTTATTTTACTGTTTGTAGTATTGATATTATCCTTTACTTGATGTGAAGTCTATAATGTTAGTCCCATGGGTTTAACATTATTCCCTTGGGTTCATAATCCCTTGGATTTTAGTATTAGTCCCTTGGGTTTATTATTCATTTGGGTTTATAATATCAATCCCTTAGGTTTATTATTCTCTTTGGTTGATAATATAAATCATGGTAAACCATTGTCAATCATAGCCAAACATTGTTAAACATGGTTGAATGTCGCATTGTGACAAGAATTGTCTCACCGTCAAAATAAACCATGTTTATTTTAGTATTTGTAGTATTTATATTTGGGTTTACTAGCGTTGGTTTTATAATATTAGTCCCTTGGTTGAATGTCACATTTTGACAAAGATTGACTCACTATGAAAATAAACCATGTTTATTTTAGTGTTTGTAGTGTTTATATTTGGGTTTAACAATGTTGGGTTTATAATATTAGTCTCATGGGTTTAAAATTATTCCCTTGGGTTCATAATCCCTTGGGGTTTTCATATTAATCACTTAGTTTTATTATACCTTGGGGTTTATAATATCAATGCCTTGGGTTTATTATTCCCTTAGGTTTATAACATCGATCATGGTCAACCATTGTCAATCATAGACAACCATGGCCAACCATGGTTGAAAGTCACATTGTGACAAGGATTCTCTCACCATGAAAATAAACCGTGTTTATTTAGTCTTTTTGATATTTATATTAGGGTTTACCAATGTTGGGTTTATAATATTAGTCTCATGGGTTTAACATTATTTCCTTTGGTTCATAATCCCTTGGGGTTTTAGTATTAATCCTTTGGGTTTATAATATCAATCATCATCATCTTTATGTTTCTCTTGTGTTTGTAATATCAATTCCTTGTGCTTCTTGATCCCTTAGGTTTTTAATATTTATCTGTTGGGTTCACTAATTCCTTAGGTTTATAATATTAAAGAGTTGGGTTTATTAGTTCCTTGGGTTTATAATATTAGTCCTTTTTGTTTAATATTATTCCCGTTGGTTCATAATCCCTTGAGATTTTAGTATTAAACCCTTAAGTAATAATAAACAAAAGGAACTAATATTATAAACTCAATGTATACAAACCCTAAGATAAATATTAAAAATACTAAAGCATAATAATAATAATAATAATAATATCATGAGTTTATTATTATTATAATAAAGCTCATATAATAATCATAAATTATATAAATATATAAGAATATAGTTGCTATTTATTTGTATAGGTATTAATTATCATAAATAATGGTTCTTTTGTTATTATTATAATATTGATTATATTATTATTATATTATTAATATATTATTATATTATAATAATAATATATATTATTATAATATTATAATAAGATATTATTATCGTAGCCTTTTACACTATTGGGAGCGTTACATTGCTCCTTTACGTTAAAACCTCGAGACATCAACATTTATCGAAATACACATGAATACGGGAAAAAACCCTGCTTCGAACCCATGGCCAGACTTAAAAAATAATACACCAGCACCTATAATTATCGTTGGGTCCTCTCTCAATCCATCGCAAGTCCGCTGCGCCACTTTTCCAACCCCCGATAAGTGATTGCTTCGATCTCTGATTGCCGATTTGCGCTTTATCGCTATCGGTGTATCGACATATCGCATATCCACTGTCTCTGCGCTTGACCTCTACAATTAGTGATCAACGATTAGATCGCGACCGTCGATCCGAATCTCGATCCGACAGTCCACACTTAATTGCGTGATCACGTTCGCACTAATTCAAAGGTTCGTTCCCTGCCACTTCAATGCGCCGATCCAGTCAGTCCTATGGACCTGATAAGGGTATAGGTTCCTGTCGATAACATTTCAAGTTCGGATTTCGGATCTGACTGTGTTTTGTGTTAAATCTTAGTGTAAATCAGATTTACGCTTTAAAGCCACCGTTTCTCTGCTATACTCTACTTTCGCACAGAACACTCATATATAACGATTCATTCACTTAACAGTGGATCGTCATCAATCCTTACAGTGATTGATGGTTGATCAAACCTGCAACACTAGAATTTAACTCATTTATGAAATACACACTCAGGTTATCTATCTATATAATACACAGGCGTACAATTCAACACTGAAACATACTTTTCTATTATATAAGAATATAGTTGCTATTATTTGTATAGTTGTTAATTATCATAAATAATTGGTCTTTATTGTTATTATTATACTAATATATTATTGTAATATTGATTATAATTATATTTATAATCTAAGTTTATTGTTATTATCTGAATATAATAATTTATATAATTGTTATTATTTATTTTTTATAATTTTATATTATTATATTATTTTAATAATATTGATAAATCTAATATTATTTATGGCTATTCTTATTATTAATTATATATTAGGAGCTTATATTCTTATTATAATATTATATAATAATATATATAAATAATTCAGTTGTTATAATTTATATAGTTTTAATATCCTATATAGTTATTTATATAGTTATTAATAATCTTAACTCTGTTTGATAATATTTATATGTTATTATAATCCTAATACAAGTAGCCAATGTATACAAACCCTAAAATAAATATTAAAATCTAAAGCCTAAAATAATATATTAATTAATTAATATAATATATTATGGGTTTATGTTATTATATAGTATTAATAAATATTTAATATATAAAAATATAGTCGCTATATGTGTGTTTATAGTTATTATTATCAATAAATAATTAAATAATTGGTTTTTATTGTTATTATTATTTTAATATAATATTATATAATTATTAATAATCCTAAATATCTATAATAATTATTCATGTGGTTGATATAAGCCTATAGCTTATATCAAATAAAGTAAAATATGTGATTATATATATATTTCATATATGCCTATCTAAGTATATCAACCATATTCTAAATTATACTCTTATCATTATATCAGCTGTACTGATATCAATTATTGGACTGTACAGAGAATAATCCTATTGATTTCAGCGTTATGGAAATGACAATGGTAGCACGAATCGTAATATTTATGGCCATGTTTATGGTGGTGGCGGTTAGTGAAAGCTCAGCTAGCAGGCTGGTGAAATTCGAATTCAGAGTTCAGGGAGATCAAGTGGAAAATAATGACAACATTGAGATGAAGAATTGGATGTTTGAATCTCTTGCAAACATCCCAGTGTACAAACCACAGGTCTCCCGGTAGAGTTCCGTGTCCAGTTTAACTGCATCACTCGAATTGCAAGAGCTCCATACTTCTGTTGGCGCCTTTAAGCGCTCTGACTCTCAAAATGAAAATAACACTTCAGTAAATAATACATATACTGTATATATAGCGCATGTTATACAATAATATCATGAGTATCAATAGCTTAGATATTATAGTTTCAAGTGGGAGTTATTTCCTGAACATTTCAAAGATGGTGTAATTATTGGGAAGACATTCAAATATGTACTGAGAAATGCAATAGATCTTTACCATTAAAAGTTTAAGGAACTGTAACATTTTAAGCATATGGTAATGAATTATCACCTGGATTTATTCATTGAATATTTAATATATAATGTGAAGTTAATGGTATATTAATAATATTTTAAATTATTATATATGGAATTTTTTTTTAATCAGTATTTTAACTCTATATTAATTATGAATCTAATACAATTTTCCATTTAAAAAATCGCTTATTTTCACTAAATGTAAGCATTTATTTTTTCATTAACATTTTGTTTACTTTTTATAACTTTAATTAATTTTAATATTTTTTATATTTGTCAATAAAAAAACATTTGCTTCTCTAGTATATTCCTCCATATGTTATACCAATTTTTTTCATCATTTACCCCACTTAATATGACTTATTCCCACAAAACCCCATATGAATTACTCTTCCAATTTCTACATCTACATTATTATTTTTTTGTTTGCATTCCTCTCCTTGTTACAGTGATACTTCAAATGAATGACACATTATTGTGAAAGGCTGGAGAACTTTTTAGAACTATAATCTTTAAACTAATAAAAATATATATATCTAAAATTATATCTTTATATAAAGGTATTCAAATAATGAAGAAAATAAAGAATTGAGTCAGCAAACAAGCTCACGCATAACTAACACATAAATGATTAAGGATGTAGCTTAATCTATAGTGTTTGTCATGAAGAATCTGAAATAAATGATGGGATGGTGGTATCGAAAAGTGCAGTGAAAGTAAAGGTAATTTAATGAAGATTTAAGACGAGATTTTAATTTAAAATGTTACAATACTATAATTTTGTAATTTTGATATAGTATTTTTTTTAATGTGGAGAAAAAAACTTAACTACATAAGAGGTTAAATGATTAGTAAGTGATCCAAACATAACATAGGACAAGATGGTTGGCCTAAAAGTATATTTCAACACATATATAAAGGAAAACAAAATAAAATACTTTTTTTTTTTAATTTAGTAAAAAAAGTATGGGTAATAGTATTAATAAATCATTAAGAGAGAATGTAATGACTAGCATTCTATAGTAGAGGTTAAGTATTATTATTGAAACAATCTAGAAGTTTGTTCAATAAGATAAGTTAACAAAATTCTTAAAAATAAAAAAATAATGGCAGATGCATGTAAAGTATATACACTATTTATCTTTTAAATTTTTAGTTAGGAAAATTAGTCTAACTCAAAGTCTAACTTTTATATGACATCATATTTTTTTTGTTCATACTATAATATTTGGGGATTTTGCGTTAATTTAATCTAACCCAATAACCAACTTTTGATTACATGATGGTTAGATTATCTCAAATGGATATATATATGTTAAAATTTAGTAAAAGAAGCACTGTTAATAGGATTAATAAATCATTAAGAGAGAATGTAATGACTAGCATTATATAATCGTATAGCCAATCAGCTAGTTGTTAATTTGTCTTTAAAATAAGAGGTTAAGTATTATTATTGAAATGATAGAGAAGTTTGTTCAATAAGACAAGTTAATAAAATTTTTAAAAATCAAGAAATAAGGGCACATGCATGTAAAGTATATACACTATTTATCTTTTAAATTTTTAGTTAGGAAAATTAGTCTAACTCAAAGTCTCACCTTTATATCACATCGTATCTTTTTTTTCATACTATAATATTTGGGGATTCTGCATTAATTAAATCTAGCCCAATAACCAACTTTTGATTACATCATGGTTATATTATCTAAAATGGATATATGTAAGTCTATTAAAATTTCGTAAAATAAGTACTATTAATAGGATCAATAAATCATTAAGGGAGAATGTAATGACTAGCATTGTATAGTGGTATAGCCAATAGCCAATCAACTAGTTGTTAATTTGTCTTTAAAATAAGAGGTTAAGTATTATTATTGCAACGATCGAGAAGTTTGTTCAATAAGACAAGTTAACAAAATTTTTAAAAATCAAGAAATAATGGCACATGCATGTAAAGTATATACACTATTTATCCTTTAAATTTTTAGTGAGGAAAATTAGTCTAACTCAAAGTCTCACCTTTATATCACATCATATTTTTTTGTTCATACTATAATATTTGGGGATTCTGCGTTAATTAAATCTAACCCAATAACCAAATTTTGATTACATGATGGTTAGATTATCTGAAATGGATATATATATAAGTCTATTAGTGTAAAGAATATTTTGCATCCAGTGATCTCCAACCTATTAAATACTATGGTGCTCAAAATGCCAGAAACCTAATTACATGGATGGCCAAGCTCTTTGATCCCCACTCCAAGAAAAATCCTCAATACTTAGAGATTTTGTGAATGGATACACAACATATTTCAAGGATATACCAAGTTTCTACACCAACCTTGTTGTATCTAACCATGTCTAATAAAATGGTACTATAATACAACATGCTTTATATTAACATGATCGGTAGGGTTGCTTTCCAAAAAATTGCACTTTTAGTCTTACTATCTATCACTACAACTTTCTATACAAGACCAATACCAAAACACAACTTATTTTTTGGCACAAGCCTCTATGATGTGGTCAATATCTATAGTTGAGAGTTAGCTACACTTGCCTCTTACTCATCTAAATGGTTGCTCCACTAGATAAGTTAAACACATAACCACTTCTAAATCATTTGTGATAAAAATATCATTGTCCTAGTCTACATCAACAAAACTTTGTACACCTATCACTCTATTAGGTCTAGTATTCCTTAGAGAAAATTGCATGATGTGAAGTGCCATGAAAATATGTGAATATCATCTTTGCATTTTCCCATCGTTCCTTCCCTTGTTTTCATATATTTCTACTCAAGATTCCCACCATATGGACAATTCTTGGTCTAATACAAACCATAACATACATAAAACTTCCAAGAGAACTTACATGTTCTCAAACTAGCTCTTCTTGTGTCTTGGAACACCATTCTATAGATAACTTTGTTCTTTTTATAAATATGCACCTTGACTAGTTTGCTTTCATGCATATTAAACATCCACAATGTTGTCTCAATATATTTCATTTGATTCAACTAGAGTTTATGTTTACACAATCTCTTATAATTTCCATTACCAAAATAAAATTTAAAATACTAAGATCCTTGACATTAAAATTGGATAATGATTGATGATCTCCTTATTATTTCCAATTTGCAACTCATAATACCACATAAACAAACTGATCACCAACATCCATTAAATACACATAATGATCAACTTTGGTTCTTAAAATCTAAGTTCCAATATATAACTATCATACTTTAGATGCGCATTCTTGGAGATTTCAACTTGAATACTAGCTCCTTCTTTCTCTTCATTGTGAAACCTAATAATTGCTTCATGTTGATTTTTTATTCAAGATCCCCATGTAAGAACATATTCTTCATATTCCTTTTATATAGCTTAAGATCAAATGTAAGAACAATAATAGAAATAAATATTTAAATGGAAATTAGCTTAGAATTAAGAGAATAATGTTGCTAAAATCAATTCCCTCCTAATAGGAATATCCCTTTATTACTATTGAGTTTTTTACTTCTAAGATTTACCCCTTGCCCATAAATTCTTCTTGAACATCTATTTGCTACTAACATTTCCT
Organism: Pinus taeda; assembly: GCA_000404065.3. Taxonomy (NCBI): domain Eukaryota; kingdom Viridiplantae; phylum Streptophyta; class Pinopsida; order Pinales; family Pinaceae; genus Pinus; species Pinus taeda. The sequence continues at coordinate 61,085 of APFE030591601.1, read as the reverse complement.
ATTCCAAGCAGAAACTCAAGCAAATACCATGCCTTAGTTTTGTTGAGGACTTTGATTTCTTCAATCATGGCCTTCTTCTAATGTATATATTTTCTAAGTTTTATATTCTCCCTAGAAATGGCAGGGTCAACATCACTAGTAGATAAAACAAAGTCAAAATGAAAATCTCGTAAAGTATATTGTTTTGTTTGTCTTCTTTCTTCCTTCTTGAGTCAATCTCTTTAACATTGATATTTGAGATTCTTTCACTTTTAGTTCAACATTGTATGATGAGTGTTATACCATTGTTTGGTCATCATTAACCATTAATGACACTTTTGGCCTAGATATTTCCATTAACCATTTTCTCTCCACAAAAATCCATTTAAAAAATATTTCTACATTGTATATGCACTTTTCCTATTGAATGAACATATATACATGCTTTCTCTTCAATCATAGTGCATATACATTCTAAATATTACAAAGATTGATAAATTCATGTTAATTATGCACTTACAAGTGAGAATTATGGGTTTTGTGCACCTACCTAACCATAAATTCCATTTATCACACACTTAACTAAATTATAAGAGTATAAATGGGGTTCATATATTGTTGGAGAAGGGGCAACTACTATTTCATAATCCTTGTCCAAGAGCATTGCAATGAGAATTTTTCCTTGGATTTTTATGACTAGAGTTGCGATTTAAATCCTTAGAATCCTTGTTTATTTTCCCATCCACATATTGTTAAGAGTTTGAAGTGGAGTTCAAGTTTATAAGAAGTCCATATATGGAGGATCCTCAAATTTGGTGACAAAGGTGGTAATGATGGATTCAAGTGTTAAATTTTTTTATTTTTTTATTTAATATAAATATGTGAATTTTCCCCACCCCATAACCCAACTAATATAGAATTAATTTAATTAATTGTGGTTGAATACATGATTTACGGAGGAATTAGATGCCTAAAATTATTTAGAATTAGTGAGTTATAAGTAGTTACTTAATTTATCAAATTCTTATCATTCTATGTTTCTACTTTGATAAAGGTCATGTTTCTTACTATGTGTATATTAGAAAAGAAATTTCAAACATTGAGACATTTGGGATTATTTCATGACTAATCATGAATCATAATAGGAGGTTTTTAGACAATTAGCCACAAGTATTCTCCTTCATACAATCTTCTTTGCATTGACATGTATAACTAATATAGAAAGATAGTTTCAATATATTTTGTTCACTCTACCATTTATTTGACCCTAATAAGTGGGGACTTATTCCCTAACACATTGAGTCATATTCTTCATCCTGCAACTCAAATTGCATGTTATGCTACTCTTTTTCGCTTAGCTCTTTCCCCTATTTGGGGCCATTTTTTAACTCCATAAATATTACATCCCAATAATAAACAATCTTCTCTATTACCAATACTCAAATCTTATATCCTTTTACACCCATTGGACACAATCCTTCCAAATTCTTGTCCTAAAATAAAATTGTACATAAATAAATTAGAAATATGAAATGGGTGGGTGCATGAAGATGGTTTACTTTTCTTGACCAAATGTGGTGATGGAATTTCAAAATTTTACTCTATCATGGAATTGAAGCCCTCAAAATTCATAAAAGCTTTGTGAATTTTGATTTGGAGTAAAAAGACAAATTGTGGCGAATTATATTGTTGTCCTAATGATATTTCAAGAAAAATTAGTGTCATATAATCTATCAAATTTCCATTAAATCAAATCCTTTTCCCTGCAATTTTTCACATATTTTAACAAGTATGTGTGTTCGTGTGATATAACTCTCTCTCTCTCTCTCTCT
>APFE030591601.1:41795-59254 GCA_000404065.3 Pinus taeda | reverse complement strand
TATTTTAATTTCATTTTTCAAACACATATTTGTGCATGATTTTTTCTATTATTTAAATAAATTCAAAAAATAATAGTACCCTTTTGAAGACGACTCGTAAATGAAGATGATGCAAATTTTTGATTTTTTTCTTCGTTTTGTGTTTTTTATGTTATTGATTTTCCACTCAGCCCCTTTGAATATATCCAAAAAAAATTCAAGCATAAGGTTTAAAATAAACTAAATGAAAAATATCATATGAATTCGAAAATTTCAAACTCATATGCCATTGGACAGAAGATTCCTTCATGAATCCAACGTGATCAAGTCCACCACCTAAGAACAAATATTGCCTTAAGTTCGTCATGCTACAAGATAGTGTTGATAATAAATTTGTAGAAGGAGAGCTAAAACTCTATTTTTTAGGCCTTCAATAGCTCAATCAAGCACTTTAGGTAAAAGTTGAAATAGCTCAATTAAGCTTTTGACATGGTTAAAGAAGGGCTCGATCAAGCCCTTCGAATCACAAACCCCCCCACCAACACGGTTGGCTTGAAGGGGGCCTGACCCAGGTTCAGCATTAGTTAGCCAAAGAAATCCCTACACTACTGGTCCTTTCGGCATCAGCTCGTGAAGCGCGGACCGAAGTCTCACTCGAAGCAGTATGGGGGGATGCTAGAACCAAGTTTCCACACCCTGAGATGGTCATGATGTCAGTTTATTCCTTTTATTCCTACTTTCACGTAGGTCACTAAATTCTAGGGCTCTGTCTTCCTAACCCCTTATTCCTTCCTTCAATACCTCTGCAAAAGGGTACGACTGGCCTTCGCACAGCCTTAACCTTCGATTCAGATACTTTCGCTCTGTTAAGGCAACGTATTGCATATATTATCTAGTTATCTTGAGAATCTTACTTATCTTATCAGGTAAATAGAGGTTCTTACTTGTGTTCACTTAACCAACATAATTATATATATTCACGCTTCATATAAGCATTATAAATGAAATTCATACATAACATGTCAAGATGCATGAAAAAAGACATAGAAATTGCAGAATACTTCTCTTTATTGATATCTTCCAAGTGGTTACATACTCTATCCACCCTATGCACACAATTGTAGGGGTTTGCGCACTCAGCTGTGGACTTCTATCCTAGGCCTCTGCACACTCAGTTGCAGAGCCTCTACCTACGCTACGACCCAAAACTTAGACTTCTTACTTAAGAGCTATGACTCTCTTAGACTTCATTTCATTACTATTAAACTACTTAGAGCTTAGCTCTTCTTACACAATCCATGCTCTGCGGACCATGGGTAGGTCTTCTATAGCCGAATTTACTTTACAAAAATAAGGGCGGACAATCCTTTATGACTTATGACACCTTCGCGCTCTGCGACCACAAAATACAGATACTTTACTATTTTATTACAAAATTCGACCCAAAACATGGGCTTTTAGCCCCAAAACTATCCTTTGGGGGATCCCATTCCCAACAAACACCAACAACCACACATTAATGGAATTGATTGACATTGCTATAGATTTAGGAGCTCAATCAAGCTCCTTCTGCCACCCAAAAAAATATAAAACATAACACAACGAAATGTTCATTCATGGAAAATAACACAAAACTTTCGTTCATGGAAAAATAACATAGAATAAGGAAACTAGATAGAGATAAACAAAAAACATGGGAAATTGGAGGATTTGTTCTCGAAAGGGGGATCAAGTGCCAAACTAGGAGGAAGTTTGAGAAATTGCTAGGGAAAGGATGAAGAAAAGGTGAGCAAGATTGAGAGAGAAAAAAAAACAAGATTATCCAATTCAACCAATTGATGCAAATATACATAATTCTTTGTCTCACTTTTCATATTACATGCTCCATATTGTATGCATTAGGAAATATGATTCAAAAAATGGAAACAACAGAGAAAAAATAACAGAACCAAGATAAAATAAGCAGTGAAAGTAATACTGTGTTTAAAAATTTAGATGCAACAATAGCTAAAAAAATTCATAAAAAAAAAATGAAATTACATAAAATACCCAAGAAAATTTATGATATCCTTGATAGTGTTTTTCAATGATGGACCCATTTTCAAAATGGCTTAGACTATTTTGAGATGAGCATGCATAAGGAATTTTTATTTTTGTATGTACATTAGTCAAATGATATGAATGTAATGGCTTTAAGCCTTGAGAAAGAAACTATATCCCCATAAATACAATGATGATGGTTCATGGTAAGCCAATAATCACTTGTCATGATAAATGAAGGTTTAAGGTCAATGAAAAATCACTTGGTTTGATTAATGGTTTATTGCAAATCAGAAACCACTTGAGAAGTGAGATTAATAGTCCATTGTAAACTGTGAACCAACTAAAAATTGTAATGGATGAAGGTAACCCTAAAAAACTAACGATGTGAATTAACCAAAGAAAACCTTTACATTTCCATATTATTTACATGAATTACAATTCATGGAAATATTTACAAGATGTATGAGAAAAAAGGGTTGTCATATAAGTGCTCCAAAATTTAGAAACATTAGATTGCTTGAAGCTCAATATCCTTGTAGGAGTTAAAAGAGAGAAAATGCATCAAGATCTAAAAGGAACAAGTGTATCCCTATTTCCAATGTGCATGTTGAGAAGACATTGTTTGTTAAACATATAACAACATGAAATATTCATAACATCCATCATCATAACATAATGGTTCCTTGAATCCTAGATGATGATCCCTACCTTTTGAACTCATCACATGTTTCTTCTTGCAATCCTCATGAAAGTTATGAGAATTTGTTCAATTGTTTTCAAACACATACAAGGGGTAGTGTATACTCTTGCTTTCACAAAAATGAGGCTATTATTGCATATCACTATAATGCTCCATGAAATACTCATGATTAATCAATATTATTCATATATTATAAATGCAAAAGAAATACTTGCATGCATGTATTGATGATATGCTAAATGTTTACAATGTTAATGTCCTTAGATTGTGACAATCTAATGTTGAGTTTTAGCTAGTTGTTTCTCAACATGTAATCATGAAATATATTGCAAAGTATTATTCAAAAGTAGAAAAGATGTTATAAAGTTATCAAGATATGATGAAAAGAATTGAAAACATAAAATACATAGGATATCGTTATTTGTGTTCATAAAACATGTTCCTTGTAGAAACAATATAGTTTTTTTAATCTCCTTACCCCTCCATGTGTCCTACTTGATTGTTGTGCTAATTTCCATCTACATTCTCCAAAAAAACCCACTCAAATAACTTGTGTCCCTCTTCACCATAAATGATAACAATGTATCCATTGTTCATAAGACCAAAACATCTTCCTTTTTTTCTAAATCCACTAAAAACTTTATCTTAATTTCTTTTTGTTTCCTTATTTTCATTGGCCTTCTCATACTTCACATGCCACACTTCTTCCACTTTTTGTTTGCAATTGTGAAGTTTTCTGTAGTTATGATAAGTTATTCCTTTAATAAAGTTATTCTTACTAGTGTTTTATGGTAAATTTAATTACATGTTTAACACTATGAGTTTTTCCAACTAATTTCATCTTCAATAGTAATTGATTTTCAAATATTAACATACTTAAAAACTAGTTGGATATATTCCTTCTTGTATGAGTGCTTATTTATATATTGTATGTTTTTTTAGAGATAAATCTTATAATTAATTGTATAAATATCTATAGATTTTTTCCGCTCTCCTAAAATCGAAATCAACTTAGCCTTTCAATTTGATGTCAATAATAAGGGAAATTAGATATTATAGTTTTAAAGTGAGAGTTATTTCCTGAACATCTCAAAGATGGTGTAATAATTAGGAAGACATTCAAATATGTACTGAGAAATGCAGTAGATCTTTACCATTAAAATCTTAAGGAACTGTAACATTTCAAGCATATGGGAATGAATTACTCTTCCCTTTTTTGCATTACTATTTTTCTGTTTACATTCCTATGCTTATTACAGGGATACTTCGAATGAGTGACACCGTACAGTGAAAAATCAAACTTTTTAGAAAGGTCCTTGAAATCATAGAACTTTTCAAACCTATAATCTATAAATTTATCTTTAACTCTAATATAAAATATATATTTATATAATGGTATCCAAATAATGAAGAAAATAAAGATTTGAGTCAGCAGAGAAGCTCACGGATAACTCACACATAAGTGATTAAGGATGAAGCTTAATCCATAGTGTTTTTCATGAACAATATGAAATAAATGATACGATGGCGGTAAAGAAAATTGTAGTGAAAATTACGGTAGTTGAATGAAGATTTAAGAAGATGCTCTTAATTTAAAATGTTAAAAAAGTATTTCTTTTTCTTCTGAATGTGTGAAAAAATTTAACTAGTTAAATGATCAGCAAATTCTTCAAACCTAACATAGGACACGATGGTTTTATTATTACAAAAGCATATTTCACCACACGTATCAAGGGAACCAACAAAAAAATACTATCCTGTATCATGGGAAGCAACAAAAACAAATACTATCCTTTTGAAAATTTAGTAAAAGGAAGTATTCTTAATAGGATTATTAAATCATTAAGAGAGAATATAACTATTAGCAGGATATGGTGGTATAGCCTATGCATTAGTTGTTAACTTGTCCTCAAAATAAGAGGTGGTCAAGTATAGCTATTGAGAAAAGTTAGTTAAACCAAATTTAAAATTTTTATAAGTTAAGAAATAATGCCACATGTATACAAAGTATACTTAAGATTTATCTTTTAAATTTTTAATTAAGAAAATTATCCTAATTCAAAGTCTCACTTTGAAATCTCATCATATTTACTTGTTTGTTTATACTATAATATTTATGTATTCTGCATTAATTAAATCTAAACACTTAACCAAGATTTGTCAAATCTTAATCTCCTACATGGTGGTTACATTTTCTGAAATGGATATATGATCTATTAGTGTAAAGAATATTTCTCATTCAACAATCTTCAACTTATTAAATGCTATGGTGCTCATAATGTCACAAACCCAATTACTTGGATGGCCAAGCTCTTTGATTCCTACTCCAAGAAAACTTCTCAATATTCAGAGATTTTGTCAATGAATCTACGACATATTTCAAGGACTTATCAAGTTTCTCCACCACCTTTTTGTATGTAACCATGTCTACTAAAATGGTACTATAAAACAACATGCTTCATCTTAACATGATGGGCAAGGTTCTTCTCCAAAAGCATTGCACTCTCAATATCACAATCTATCATTACAATTTTCTATACAAGACCAATACCTAAAAATTGTAACTTCTTTATTGGCACATGCCTATATGATGTACTCAATATCTATAGTTGAGAGTGTAACTAGACTTTCCTCTTACTCATTTAAATGATTGCTCCACTAGATAAGTTAAACACATAACCACTTCTAAATCACATGTGGTAAAAAGATCATTGACCTAGTCTACATCAACAAAATTTTGTACACTTATCACTCTATTAGGTCTAGTATTCCTTGGAGAAGATTGCATTATGTGAAGTGACATGAAAATATATGAATATCATATTTCCATTTTTTCATTGTTCCTTCCCTCGTTTTCATATATTTGTACTCAAAATTCCCACTATATGGACATTGCTTGGTCTAGTACAAACCATATCATACATAAAAATTCCAAGAGCACTTACATGTTCTCAAGCTAGCTCTTCTTGTGTCTTGGAACACGATATTATAGATAGCATTGTTATTTTATGAATAGGGACCTTAATTAGTTTGCATTCATGCATATTAAACCTCCACAATGTTCTCTCTAATATTCCTTTGATCAACTAGAGTTTCGTGTTTACATAATCTCTTATAATTTCTACTACCAAAGTAAAATTCACAATACCGAGATCCTTGACATTAAAGTTAGAGAACGATTGGTGTCTCATTATTATTTCCAATTAGCAACTCATAATACCACATAAACAAAGTGATCACTAACATGCATAGAATACATAGAAATATCAAATTTGGTTCTTAAAATCTAAGTTGCAATATATGATTATCATACTTTAGATACACATTCTTGGAGATTTCTGTAAGCCATGGAGGGATTCTTTCAACTGGCAAACTAGATCCTCCTTTATCTTCATTGCGAAACCTTCTAGTCTCTCCATGTAGATTTTTTATTCAAGATCCCCATGTAAGAACATATTCTTCATATTCATTGTATATAGTTTAAGATTAAATGTAACAACAATAATCAAAATAAATCTAATGGAAGTTCAATTAGAAATAAGAAAATAATGTTGTTAAAATAAATTCCCTCCTATAAGTATATCCCTTTATGATGGTGCCAGCCCACGTGGTCCCACCGTCGCTCCTTTCCACTTGGTGTTGTACCGTTAGTCGATATTTATGTTCATCGGATTTCAGATAGATATAACTTGATTTTCAATCTGGGCTCAATTAATAGGTTTTACGGTATGGTACGTTGGTTGTATGTGGAGCGGACACCTGTACCGTCTTGGAATTCTAAACCCCACCTTGGTATAGGGTTTTCGCCACCCTTGCATTCATTTGGTTTTGTATTACCTCCGGTTCCTCCGTCTGCGAGCTCTCGGCGACTTGGTGATTTCACTGTGATTTTCTTCTGTGATGCTTCGTATTTGTTTGAAGCTCATCCTCCTGGTTCTCTATGATACGAGTTGGTAGTCTGCAAGTTTCGATGTGGGTTCTTTTAGCTGGTTCAGGGTTTTTTTGCTCCGAGTCTGTTGAGTTGCATGCTCGTGGCGGTCTTCACGGCTCCATTTGTTTGGAATCTATTGTGGAAGTGTCTTGGTCGTCTGTGGAACTGTGGAAACCTGGTAAGGTTTGTTTCTCTGCTTGTGTCTAGACTGTTCCTGAGTTTTATGTTGTCGATTTTTAACAGGTCTCTGCCTCTGTGCGTCCTCTGCTCGATTTGTTACCTGGGTTTTCACTATTGTTACCTATGTGCGTTGGTTTATGAGAATGTGGTTCTCGGTCTCATTCTACAACACTGGTTCGGCTCATGCACGGTCTCAGCAAACCAATGGTGTCATTCTTCGTCGATTCCTCTACCAATGTGACTGGTAAGCTTTCCTTCTTTTCTATATTGTTATACATGTTCCTCTTTATGGTTCTAACGTCTTCGGCTCCTTGTGAGCAGGAAGACAATCTGAGGTTGCAGTGGTCATGGCTCCTCTGGTAGGTAAGCGGAACCCAATGTAGTTTTTGCTTGTTCAAAATAAAATTTGTTTTAATTTCCTGTATTTTCCTTCCACTATAATTTAACTCTCGTCCTTTGGTTTCTCTTGCAGGTGGAGCGACCAAGGGTTTCGGTGCTTGGACCTCCGACTATTCCAAGGGAATTCCGAGTAGCATTGTTCTATTTACCTGTAGTTTGTTTTCCTTAGTCTTTCGGCGTATGGTTTGGTTTGGTTGTTGGCCTCAAGCCGCTGTTTATGTTTGGTTCTGTTGTTGTTCAGCGTCTCTGTTGAGTCGTAGGAGTGGGTTTGGGAATTTATGGGGTTTTAATTTATGTTGATAATGATTACAGTTCCCAAATCCGTGAATTGGTTCGTTCTTAAGTTTTTAAACACAAATGTAAATGGACAATAACTTGCAATGACTGTATATGAACTATCTGGAATTGAATTTTTTTTGGTTATGCTTTTAAGATTCGCATACCTAGGTTTTATTGTGGTTGTCCTCTTCACTGTAATGGCAAACTCTGATTTTTCGTATATAGAAAATTGTATGGACGATTCCTGGTTGCGTGTTTGGTTACTCTATTGGTGTTGCCTGTAGATGAGCGTTGTTACTCCTTCTTCGAATTTAACGAACTCTGAATTCAGATGTCTCCCTTTTTGATTTAAATTCTGTGACCATGCATTTATGACATTCACACATTAATTCAATATAAAAATACTTCAGAAATGAATAGGACGCTATGAGGATATGTGCATAGAAAATTTGTATATTTTTTTTCCAATACTTCTCTCTCAGTCCGAACCCCTGTATTGTGCTTTGTTTCACTATTTAATAGCACTGTTACAAACTTCTCTAACTGATGTTAGTTTGTTCAATTAGTTACAGCAGTTATTTTCCATACGGAACTTTGTCTGATTTTCTAGTACATTTTCTTTTCATGCCTTTTTACAACAATAACTTAACTATTTGAAAACAATGACTCTAATCTAATTATTACTACTCCTAATTACAACTTATTACAGTAATATTTAAGTAACTTGATAAAAGAAAAGGAAAGAACAAAAAAAAACAAGTATGTTTCCCGCTAAATGAATCAATCTCTCTGTCCTCTTCAGAAACCATATTCCCTCACTTTTGTCTTTGCCCTGTCAGCTAGATGCTCCTGCATCAGGCTCCCGGGGTAAAATAAATTCATGGCTCCGTTCCATGAGCTCCTCCACCGAATAGCCAACCTTCCGTATTTGTGCCGCATCGAGCCATGAGCTGTCCTCCATTGGATGGTCTCTCCACCTGATGAGATATTGCAGATATTCCTTGCTACGTGTCTTCTTGGCTACCTGTGTGCTGAGAATTCCTTCAATCTCATGGGATTGAGTCGAAGGCATATGCCTCATCCAAGAACTGTCTCCAACTTGGGTGTCCCATTCTAGCCATACCACACTGTTTTCCTCTGCTTGGGCAGTATATGGGAACAGATCCGCCACATTGAAAATAAGTGATATGCCTATATTAGGTGGCAGTTGAATTTCATAGGCGTTGGCTGAGAATTTACGCAAGATCTTGCAGGGACCAATTTTTTTAAACTTTAATTTATTATACGTACCCTTAGGAAACCGTTCCTTACACAAGTTCCCGAGGACCTCATCTCCGACATTGAATTGTACTTCCCTTCGCTTTGAATCTGCTTGCTACTTGTATTTTTGTACACTGTCCTGCAATTTTAATTTTACCTGTTCATGTAGTTCGCTCATTGTTTCAGCAAAATCTTCTCCATCTGTGTTTCTCCATTCTAATTTTCCTAAATCTCGCAATTCATGTATTCCCCGAGGGTGCATGTCGTACAAGATTTGGAACGGGCTATGTCCGGTGCTATGATTGGGCGAATCATTATAAGCGAATTCCGCCTGAGTGAGAGCACGATCCCATAACCGTGAATTTTCCCCAGTCAAACTCTGTAATAAATTTCCTAAACTCCTGTTTACCACTTCCGTTGCCCATCAGTCTGTGGATGATATGCAAAGCTAAAATTCAGTTGCGTGCCCAACTTTTTCCACAGGGTGCGCCAAAAGTGTCCTGTGAATTTTACATCCCTGTCAGAAACGATAGAATTGGGTAGGCCATGTAATCTAACAAATTTTGTGAAAAACAGGTGAGCTACATACGTGGCATCACTAGTTTTCTGGCAAGGAATAAAATGAGCCATTTTTGAAAATCTATCTACCACCACCATCACTGAGTCATACCCCCGCTGCGTTCTAGGCAGTCCCAAGACAATTCAATGCTGACTGAGTCCCATGGCCTGCTCGGAACAGGTAGTGGCGTGTAAAGTCCGGTATTCTGACTATGTCCTTTCGCCAGTTGGCAGACTTTACATCTGTTCACATATCGTTGGATATCCCTGCGTATTCTGGGCCAATAATAAAAGTGTTCGAGCTATTCTAGAGTTTTGTCTATGCCAAAATGACTGGCTAGACCACCACTATGTTTCTCCCATACAATATTTTCTCTCATCGAATAGTCTGGGATACATAACTGTCCATCTTTGAACAATAGTCCTTCCTGCAAATTGTAGTCCAACCATGGACTTGTATTCCTCAACACGGGACTTTGGCATGCTTCAAAGGCTTCTTTGAAGTCTGTGTCGGTCTGGTACAAATCCTTTAGATGTTCGAATCCCATCACCTGTATTCTTCTTTCCTGTAAGAGCAAAGCTCTTTTGCTCAAGGCATCTACCACTTTATTGGCTTGCTCGCTAATGTGCTTTAGCATGAAGGTGAAACTCTGCAAGTATTCTACCCATTTGGCGTGCTTATGGTTCAACTTGTGTTGTTGCATTACATATTGTAACGCTGAATTATCAGAAAATAATACAAACTCATTGCCCAGCAGGTAGTGTCTCCAATGCTTTAAAGCTTGGACCACGGCATAAAATTCCTTGTCATACGAGGAGTATTTTAGCCTGCTTTCATTTAATTTCTCACTAAAGAATGCCACTGGTCTATCTTCCTGATTGAGCACAGTGGCAATAGCTGTCCCACTTGCGTCACATCGAACCTGAAAAATTTTGTTGAAGTCGGGTAGTCTCAAGATTGGTCTCTCCGTAATTTTCCATTTCAAAAGCTGAAAGCTGTCCTCTGCTGCACTGGTCCAACAAAAAGGTTGACTGGCCTTCTTGATGGTGTCTAGCATTGGTGCACAGATTTCACTGAAATTTCTAATAAACTTCCGATAAAAACTTGCCAATCCGTGAAAGCTACGTACCTCAAACAAGCTCTTGGGTGATGGCCAGTTGATGATTGCTGCGATCTTTTCTGGATCCATATTCAATTCATTTTCTGTGACTACAAGCCCCAAATAAACCAATTCCTTCTGTAGGAAAGTACATTTTTTTAAGTTTATCAGTAGTTTGTTCTGCTGTAATACCTCTAGCACTCTTCGACCATGCTGAAGGTGTTCTCCCTTCATTTTGCTGAAAATTAAAATATCGTCAAGATAAACTATCACAAACTTGCCAATAATTTTTTTTAGCATTTCATTCATCAACCTCATAAAAGTAGTAGGAGCGTTTCTCAAACCAAACGGCATGACTGGCCACTCGTACAGCCCTTCATTGGTTTTGAAGGTTGTTTTCCATTCATCTCCCTCTCTGATCCTGATCTGATGATATCCACTCTTCAGATCAATCTTCATAAAGTAGGCTGCTCCGCTGATACAATCCATCATGTCATCCATTCTGGGTAGGGGAAATCTGTACCGAATAGTAATTTTATTGATGGCTCGCGAATCTGTACACATCCGCCATTCTCCTCCCTTCTTAGGTGCGAGTACTGTTGGTACTGCACAAGGGATCAAACTTTCTCTGATCAGTCCCTTATCCAGCAACTCTTGCACCTGTTTACGAATCTCTTCATTGTCTTTCAGGTTCATTCTATATGCTTCCTTGTTCGATAGACTTGCTCCAAGTATGAAATCGATATGATGGCTAATGCTCCTTCTGGGAGGCAACTTATCTGGTAAATCGTCGACCACAATGTCCTTAAATTCTTCCAACAACTCTTGAATCTCTGTAGGCAACTCTGACTTTTCTGTGTTCAGTGATACTGCTTTTGTCCTCTTTACAACTGCATAATTCACCTTGTTTTCTTCAATCTGCTTAACAAACTGTTTTCCTCCTATTAACAATGCTTTTGTTCCACTTGATTCGGCTACATCCTCCTCCTTGATGGGTACAAGCGTATGTATGACTCCATCTTTCAAAAATTTGTAACAATTCGTTTTCCCATCATGTGTCACCTTCCGGTCATACTGCCACGGTCTCCCTAGTAGTATATGGCATACGTCCATTGGCATAATATCACAGACAACTTTGTCTTGGTATTTTCCAATGTGAAATTCAACCTCACATTGTTCATCAACTAATAATTGGTGGCCTTTCTGTAGCCACGACACCTTGTAAGGTGTGGGATGTTTAAGTCGCTTTGATCCCAGTTTTTCCACCATCTCATTGGCAACTAAGTTATCTGTACTCCTGCTGTCTATGATTAATTTACAACACTTCCCATGTGATTTGCAAACTGTTCGGAATAGTGCCTTCCACTGGTTCTGCTCAGTCATCTCCTTTGATGGCTTCAATAACAATTTGTTTAAAACTAATGCCTCTCCTGTTTCTACCACATTTTCTACTTCCCGGGGCTGTGCTTCAGCTTCCTCAGGCTACGCAACAAATGCTCCCCTCTGGCTAGTATGCTCGACTTCCAGGCATTCGAAGGATTTGTGCCCCCACTTATGGCACCTGTAGCACTGGACATTAGTCCCTCTTCCACGACGATTTCCTCTTCCCCGCTGATATGGCCGACCTCCTCTAGTGTTATCTCCCTTCTCTGTTATCCCTGAAGCTCTGGAGTTGCTTCCTTCCTCACTGTTAGTAGTAGTTCTTCCTCTGCCGTAGGACTGTCCTTGTCCTCTACCATTTCCTCATCCTCTCCTATTGTTCTGTTTCCTGTTAATTTTTTCTTTAGCTTTTACAGCACTTTGAAAGGCTTCTTTTATATTTCGTGGAGAGAGAATACTGATCTCATCTAGTATTTCCATCCTCAAGCCATTCACATATCTCGTTGTCTTTCTGGAGTATCATCAGTATAACTAGCCCGCAAATTTACACGATAAAACTCCTCTGTGTATTCCTTTACGGTCATACCTTTCTGCCTTAGATTATGCACTCATCGATAAAGTTCGACCTGATAGTCTTTAGGAAAAAACCTGCCCTTCAGTTTTGCCACCATTCTTGGCCACTTCTTTATCGGTAGCTTGTTCATCCTCTTCCTGTCCGCTTGGACACTATCCCACCATAAAGCAACATGTCCTTTTAACTTGGTTGCAACAAATCTAACTCTTTTGTCCTCACTGATCTCTTTGTTTTCAAAATACTTATCTAACTCACTTACCCAATCCAGCAGAACATCTATGGATAGACTGCCATCATAGTTAGGAATCTCAGGTTTGGGTTTGCTGCTGACTAACAGTACCGATCTCAACAGTTTTATCTCCGGGGCTTCTTCCTCTGATCCTTCCATAGCAGTTGCTGCTTCTTCCTCACGATCATCCCCAAGTTCTGGGTCTCTTTTCCTTCCTGCCTCTACTGCTTCTAAGCGAGCAGTAAGGACTCTCAACTCTTCTCTCAAGCCCTCGTCTACTCCTCTGTGCACACCTCTTCCATGTCCCCATCTTTGAACTTCCATATCTTTTTTTTTTTAATTTCCTACTCTGATACCACTTAATGGGGCCAGCCCACGTGGTCCCGTCGTTGCTCCTTTCCACTTGGTGTTGTACCGTTAGTTTATATTTATGTTCACCAGATTTCAGATAGATATAACTTGATTTTCAATCTGGGCTCAATTAATAGGTTTTACGGTATGGTACGTTGGTTGTATGTGGAGCGAACACTTGTACCATGTTGGAATTCTAAACCCCACCTTGGTATAGGGTTTTCGCCACCCTTGCATTCATTTGGTTTTGTATTACCTCCGGTTCCTCCGTTTGCAAGCTCTCGGTGACTTGGCGATTTCACTGTGATTTTCTTTTGTGATGCTTCGTATTTGTTTGAAGCTTGTCCTCCTGGTTCTTTGTGATACGAGTTGGTAGTCTGCAAGTTTCAATGTGGGTTCTTTTAGCTGGTCCGGGGTTTTGTTGCTCTGAGTCTGTTGAGCTACATGCTCGCGGCGGTCTTCACGGCTCCATTTGTTCGGAATCTGTTGTGGAAGTGTCTCGGTCGTCTGTGGAACTGTGGAAACCTGGTAAGTTTTGTTTCTCTGCTGGTGTCTAGACTGTTCCTGAGTTTTCTGTTGTCGATTTTTAACGAGTCTCTACCTCTGTGCGTCCTCTGCTCGATTTGTTACCTGGGTTTTCACTATTGTTACCTCTGTGTGTTGGTTTATGAGAATGTGGTTCTCGGTCTCGTTCTACAGCACTGGTTCGACTCATGCACAGTCTCAACAAACCAATGGTGTCGTTCTTCGTCGATTCCTCCGCTAATGTGACTAGTAAGATTTCCTTCTTTTCTATATTGTTATACCTATTCCTCTTTCTGGTTATAACGTCTTCGGCTCCTTGTGAGCAGGAAGACAATCTGAGGTTGCAGTGGTCACGAATCCTCTGGTAGGTAAGCGGAACCCAATGTAGTTTTTGCTTGCTCAAAATAAATTTTGTTTTAATTTCCTGTATTTTCCTTCCACTGTAATTTAACTCTCGTCCTTTGGTTTCTCTTGCAAGTGGAGCGACCGAGGGTTTCGGTGCTTGGACCTCCGACTATTCCGAGGGAATTCCGGGTAGCATTGTTCTATTTACTTGTAGTTTGTTTGCCTTAGTCTTTCGGCGTATGGTTTGGTTTGGTTGTTGGCCTCGAGCCACTGTTTATGTTTGGTTCTGTTGTTGTTCAGCGTCTCTCTCGAGTCGTAGGAGTGGGTTTGGGAATTTATTGGGTTTCAATTTATGTTGATAATGATTACAGTTCCCAAATCCGTGAACTGGTTCGTTCTTAAGTTTTTAAACACAAAATGTAAATGGACAATAACTTGCGATGACTGTATATGAACTATCTGGAATTGAATTTTTTTTTGTTATGCTTTTAAGATTCGCATACCTGGGTTTTATTGTGGTTGTCCTCTTCACTGTAATGGCAAACTCTGATTTTTCGTATATAGAAAATTGTATGGACGATTCCTGGTTGCGTGTTTGGTTACTCTGTTGGTGTTGCCTGTAGATGAGCGTTGTTACTCCTTCTCTGAATTTAACGAACTTTGCATTTGGATGTCTCCCTTTTTTATTTAAATTTTGTGACCATGCATTTATGACATTCACATAGTAATTCAATATAAAAATACTTCAGAAATGAATAGGATGCTATGAGGATATGTGCACATAAAATTTGTATATTTTTTTCCAATACTTCTCTCTCAGTCCGAACCCTTGTATTGTGCTTTGTTTCACTATTTAATAGCACTGTTACAAACTGCTCTAACTGTTGTTAGTTTGTTCAGTTTGTTCAATTAGTTACAACAGTTATTTTCCATATGGAACTTTGTCTGATTTTCTAGTACATTTTCTTTTCATGCCTTTTTACAACAGTAACTTAACTGTTTGAAAATAATGACTCTAATCTAATTATTACTACTCCTAATTACAACTTATTATAGTAATCTTTAAGTAACTTGATAAAAGAAAAGGAAAGAACAAAAAAAAACAAGTATGTTTCCCACTAAATGAATCAATCTCTCTGTCCTCTTCAGAAACCATATTCCCTCACTTTTGTCTTTGCCCTGTCAGCTAGATGCTCCTGCATCACTTTATTACTAGTGAGTTTTGCACTTTTGGGCTCTACCCTATGTGCCTAAAGTCTTCTTGAACATCCATTTGCTACAAGCATGCCCTCTTCAAATGGGAAACTCAAGCAAATACTATAACTTAGTTTTGTCCAAAACTTTGATTTCTTCAATCATGGCCTTCTTGTAATATATACTTTTTCTAAATTTTATATCTTTCCTAGCAACAGAAGGGTCAACATTAATAGTGGATAAAACAAATTCAAAATGAAAACTAGGTAAAGTATACCTTTTTGTTTGTCTTATTTCTTCTTTCTTAAGTCAATCTCTTAAACATAGGGATTTGGGATTTTTTTACATTTAACATTATATGTTGAGCATTATAACATTGTTTGATCGTCACTAACCATTAATGATCGTTTTAGCCTAGATATTTCCATTTAACCATTTATCTTCACACAAATCCATTTAAAAAAATTTCTACAGTGTGTATGCACTTTTCACCTTTCCTATAGTAAATAGCATACATACACTCTTTCCTTTAAATCAAAGTGCATATACATTATAAATATTAAAAAAAAATTATAAATTCACATAATTATTCACTTACCCATGAGAATTATGGGTTTTGTATGCCTATCTCACCATAAATTCCATTTCTAACAAACTTAACCATTCTAACAAACTTAACCAAATTTTAATAGTATAAATGGGGTTCCTATGTGGGAGAAGGGGTATCTACTATTTCATAATCCTTATGCTAGAGCATTGCATCGAGAATTTAAATTTTGACTTTTATGACGTTGGGATTTAAATCCTTAGAATCCTCGTTAATTTTCCCATCCACATATTGTTAAGAGTTGGAAGTGGAGTTGAAGTTTATAAGTGGTTTAGAGAAAGAGGATTCTAGGATTAGGAAACAAAGGTGCTAATAATGGATTCAAGTATTAATTTTTTATATTTCAATTTTATATAAGGATATCACTTCTTCCCCACGCCACAAACCAACCATTGTGTACTTTATTTGATTAATTTTCATTGATTACATGATTTCAGAAGGAATTAGTTACCTAAAACTAATCAAGATTAGTTAGTTATTTGTACTTACTTGATTTATCATATGCTTATTTTTCTATATTTCTTCACTTATGAGTTGATAGAAGGTCATGTTTCTTATTATGTGTATATTAGGAAATAATTTTCAAACATTCATAAATTTGGGATTCTTTTATGACTAATCATGAATCATAATAGGAGGGTGTTAGATAAATAACCACTAGCTTAGATTCATTTTAGCTCTCGTTCTACCAAGCAGCTAGAGAGACTAAATTTCTTTTCACTTTAAAATATGTTTTCATCTAAAAAATATTGATCCGTAGTTATAAATATAATTATTAATTGCATAAACAAATGCTCTCTAGCCTAGTATGGTAGATATGTTGTAATGTAATGTCTAATTATGCCCAGAGGGGCACTCCATCCCAATATGGTAGAGATGATGTAACACAATATCTAACATTTTGACTAAGTCAAATCACATAAAATGAATAAATAAATAAAAGTTAAATTAAATAAAAAGATTAATGTAATGTAAATAATTTAAATTGAGAAAAATAAAATTAAAAATAACAAAATAAAAGTAGCTTTATAAAAATAAAACAAGAATGACCAATGGTATTGAGAACCCATGGTATTCATGTGAAATATAACCTATTTAAAGGGGTAAATTAAACCAACCTAGATCCATTGTACTTAGGATCTACAAGAGTCTAGAAAGATCAAATTTCTTTTCACTCTATAACACGTTTGCATCTCAAAATATTATATCGTACAATATCTCTACCATATTAAGTTTGAAGACAACAAACTTGAATATTTTTATTTTCAGAAATTCCAAATATAGAAAATAACATGAGAAATTTGACTCGCATCAATATGATGTCAAATAATGAGTTGCCTTTAAGTGCGACTTTTTGAAAAATTTTCTTGTTTATTTTTGGATCTAATTTGTGTAAAATCACAAATTTGATGGTGAACTTTACACAATTAAAGTGCCCCAAAAATTTTCCAGAGCGCTCAATCCATATATAGTAAAAAAATATAATTTAAACACTACAAATCATAAATGTTTTTTTTTGGCTAAATTCTAGCTAGGAACCTGCCACAAACTCTAAAAATCACACTTAGAAAACAACTCCATCCAATAATACCTCGAAATTTTTTTTACGAATAAAAAAGTTTTTATATCTCCCTGAAACATGCTTTAATTTGTATGTAATTTGATAAAAGAACCTAGGGGGTATGTTAATAATAAGGGTATGTTAATAATAATCTCTACAGCGTTAAAGAGAGGAACTAATTATCGGAAAAAAATTGAACACTAAGTATTTGATATTTGTTGTGTAACTTTGAGTTAAGGGGAATTTTAATGTTTTTTGGGATTG